>JARYHS010009186.1:236425081-236701970 GCA_031002005.1 Vandiemenella viatica
CTCAATATCAGTTGCACTGGAAACATTAGGCGAGCACAAGAAAGAAGAAAAATGGATGTGTAGGGAACTGGCACAGGAGCGTGCGCTCCATATCTGTTAAATTGTCTGGAGTGATTTAGGGAAAACCGAAGTGTGGATGGTGAGACGGGAAGTTGAATTCGGGTCCTCCCGGATGCCAGGCCAGAGTCTCACCACTCGCAAAACTCTCACAAAACTTTGTCAACTTACCAGCTGAGTAACTATCGCCTAATCGATGCAATTCCTCTCATAATATATGCGCCACTTCCCCCATTCATATATCTGATACGTCGTCCATTCGTCGAGAGAAGAATCTGAAGAGATAACGAAAGCGCGATGAAAGTTGGTGGCTAGGCGCATGTGTGAACAATCTTTAGAGTTACAGACTGCGAACATTCGAACTCTGGTTCATATTCAGACCGAGCCGAGTATTTATGCTAGAAGCTGAAGTTCGTAAAACATTCCGCTTGCCCGCCATATCAAGTGTGTGATAGGTAAACACACGGTGGCTAATCATAAGAAATGTGCCACCGACCCCAACACTTACGTTTTATTTAGTTCATGGCTTTACGGCTCAACGATGTTGAGGTCTTTAGAGACGGGAAAGGACAGGAGCAAGGAACGGGAAGCAATTCGGCCATGGCCTTTTGAAGGAACCATCCTGGCATTCGCCTGGAGTGATTAGCGGAAATCATGGAAAACCCAAATCTGGATGGCCGGACGGGGTTTGGAACCGGCGTCCTCCTGCTCAACCACCACGGTACGTACCTCTTAATACTGGAGACTTCAAATATACTCGCTGATTATCTCCAGCTAGGTGAGATATTGCGCCGAGGTTTTAGTGGGATTTTACATATTTACAGACTCGTATCCTATTAAAGTATTTTCGAATGTTTTTAGGCAATGTGCGATCATTTATTCAACATCAGTTAAAGTCAGTCACGTATATCTACAGCAGGATAGAGGTTTTTAAACGAATAGAAATCTATTGACGAGAGACGAGGGTGATGTACAACCTCTAGTGTAACCTAACAGCCAGCGATTACCTACATTCGTTCGGAAATTTCACATGGCACTTTATAAACACTGTCTTAACTTCTGAGATGTGTTGTTGTGTATTAAATGGGCTGAACGAAATACGAAAAGCGTTGAACCATGTGATAACTACATACCATATTTCTCACTTTGATGATTCTGAAGTTTTCTTTGGCGTTATTAAAAGTACACGATCATCATCGTTCATTTCGCTGCTTGACATAGTATTGTTCCTACCAGTCTGCCTCTGTCATAACAGAAACAAGCATTTTATTTTGGAAATACCATAACTTACGCATGATTAATGATATTCCTTTTTCATTGCTGGAATGTATGTAATGTTGATTAATATAGGTGTATTTGTGCTTTTTTAAAAAATGTACGCAGTGTTAATACAGATTTAAATAAAGATAACCGAAGATAAAGAGATTTGATGTTAAGCGCAGGTTTATACTTCAAATTTAGACTTAGAAAAATTGTTGTTTGATTAAGTGAAAATATAGTGTAATGACATTACAAGATGTTAATAAAAGTGTAGGTGGAAGGTGAACTGTTCATCAGCGAACTATTCAAATGAAATGGACAACATTTAATCTTAAATCGTGGATGAAGTATATTATACAAAATAATAAAATGTTGGAACTAGTAACAGAAACGCCTTATCAGAGCTGACGCTTTTGTAAAAATATTTTAACACTTACAACGAAAACTCGTTATCAGTTTTGGTGCTTGAATCTTCCTGGTAATTTCTGTGCACATAAATTTATTCCGCTTCTGAATTCATAATTATAGAAACGTCGTAAGACAATACAAAGTCGCATTCGGGAGGGCGAGGGTTCTAATCCTGCCCGCGCATCCAGATTTGGGTTTTCCATGGTTTCCCCAAATCACTCCAGGCGAATGCCGGGATCCTTCCTTCAAAAAGGCCATGACCGAATTCCATGTTGCTCCTTGCAATCAGTCCTCGACGTCGACAAGGCATAAAGCCACAAGCAAAAAAATAAAATTGAAAATAACGAAACATTAGAAATCGTTGAGATTTTAGGGTTGTAATACTGCGATAAAATCAATTCCCATCGTAGCAATGAAGGACATTTTTTTAAAAGCGTTTTTTAGGGACGAGGAAAGCGTAAGGATGAAAGAGGAAGGAGGTCATTTTGTATTCCAATCTCGCGAAGTGTCTGAGCTCACCTGTCTGCTACAAACTTTCGCTCGGTGAGCGCAGAATTTTATAAAGTCTTCTGTCAACACGTGGAAAGTGGCGTTCGCGTTATCTCGATCCGTCTTCAGTCGACCGCAGCGGAGTACTCAGACACATCGATCACTGCTGACACCACCCGGTACGAAAAACCCTAAAGCGTGCAAATGGAGATCAGTCACTTTGTATTACAAATGCACTCAACGACCAGCCGACGATAAGTTCCATTAAAAGAATCGTTTTAAGGCACAGAATAA
The DNA here is from genome assembly GCA_031002005.1 of Vandiemenella viatica. Lineage (NCBI taxonomy): Eukaryota > Metazoa > Arthropoda > Insecta > Orthoptera > Morabidae > Vandiemenella > Vandiemenella viatica. Next base: position 236,427,590 of record JARYHS010009186.1, read on the forward strand.
CCAAATACTTCCAAAAGAATAGCAAGGTTCTTTTTTTTAACGATTTTAAAAGGATTTTCTTACATGTTACTTATACAATAATACACTCCAGTTTTGTCCTCGAGCGAGGAATGATACATTTTTTTCCTCCGCGAAATATGCTCAGAAATCTACGACACTGAAATACTCTAGCAATAGTGGAAAACAGCAAATCAAAATGAAACAACATGTACAAGCAACTAACCTTCTCCTCCTTTGTCTTCGTCTCGGGAGCCACATGTAAGTAACTTTTATATATATATATATGTTGCTTCTACTTCTCCTCTCGTTTCATCACAGAACGCCACCTATAAGTTACCGAGCGTGCATAAAACACGTAGCTCTATTTTGGCCTCCTGTGAACCCCCCCCCCCCCCCCCCACGTAGCTTTTTTCCATTTTGATTCCAGAAGACATGTTGTAGTGTTTTCTGTTGTCTGACAATTGTAAATTACATACGGACATCATTAAATAAAGGAAATAAATAAATATTCACATGCTGTTGTATGTTCTGTACCTCATTTTAATAGTGAAAAATGATATGAATGGAAAGCTTCGTGGCCTCGATCGAAAAGCCCCCTTCCCCCTTCCCCCACGTAGCGCAGGGTAACCTTCCAGCCAACCCCTCCCCCCACCCCTAGACCAAGCCACGTAGTTTATGGACGTTCCATTACTAACCTGGAAGAAATCCATGCGTTTAGCTCCATAAAAAAGACATTAAAACTCACTTGAATTTTGTTTCACTTTTTTTTTTCACTTTTACAGCATTTCAGTCCCCTTTTACATTAAGTTCAATAACCTCCTCTGTTAATTTTCACGCACAGCCAAAATCCACTGGCCACAACAATACGAGCTAGTCCCTCCCATTCGCCCCCGCTCACCAACTTTTCTCTTCGGACTAACTTGCAAAGATCCTCTCACTACACTCACAGTGTACTGTTCAAAGATGATTCAGGTACACACTGTTTTCGATATCCTAAATACAATATTTTATTATAATTCTCGTTAAACTGGAATAAACGGCAAAAATATTAAAAATACAAAAACACAAACCAAGAAACAAATAAAATAAAAGGGAAAAGAAAATATAACCAATCATTTTTTTAAATGTGAGAAGTTTTTTTCCTATTTTGGATATGTAATCAATACTCTGTATGGTTTATAGCTTTATCTAAACGTTACAAAACTGATGAAATTATGTTTAAATCGTACAGTCTTTTAAAGAGAAAAATATCGTGTTGCTCAGTTCTGTATTCTTGCCGATGAAGGCTTTCACTTGTATATGATCGTATCATGTCGACGTGACGTATGAGCTGAATGCACACACTGATTGGTGCTGCAGAAGAAATTCCCTATTGTGACGGTGGAGCGTGCTACCTGCTCACTTGACAAAATATGAGCTCAGTGCGACCTAGTGCCGAATGTAATCACGTTCGGGGTAGAAAATATAACAGTAAATTAAGGCTCCACAGCAAAAAATTTCATGAGCCAATTGTCTGCAGTAGTGAGAGCTGTATGTTAATTTATTGACTATTATCTCAAAGCTGGACGGGGAAGTTTCGGATGTTAGTAGTATTTTATGCGCAGTACACAAGTTTTGTTATTAAGTACGTCAACAATTTTAGTCACCTTCTCATCGTTTTGACAAGTATCGTGCCTATATTTATCTGAATTCTTGAATCTGTACTGCCTGACAAAAAATATGACACCCTTCCAAAACAGAATCAGTGCATGTATCCAGGACAGAGGTGGTGTTGCGTCACATTGATAAGTTGGTCCATACTGCCAAGTTCTTTGTAAATTCAATTAGATTTTGTAATCACGGAAATAACATCACATATCCTATCAACCAGCGAAATTTTATATAGTTTCTTCTTACCCTCCAGGGTCAGTTAGTGTACAAGGGGTGATCAAATGAAAAGGTACGAAACGACGTAAAAACGTAACAGTTAAATATTTGCATATTCCGCCATGGGAGAACGTAGCGAGACATCTCGGAATGCGATTGCAGTCTCTGACTGGGATCGGAGCATGCGCGGGCGCCCGCATGCGCAGTAGAGAGCAGAGGCTCTTATCAAAAGCGGCGTCCAAATGATGCGGCAGTCCGTATGAGGACAGGATGGCGTACATGTGGGGGATGTGTACTGTGAGACACTCCGACGCCTACGCAGGTCCATCAAGAACAAAAGACCAGGGCTGCTCACGGAGGGTGTGGTTCTGCTCCATGATAACGCGCGTCCACACGTCTCCAGAGTCACACACATGGAACTGGCCAAGTTCAAGTGGGAGACGTTGGACCATCCGCCCTACAGTCCGGACATGTCGCTCTGCGATTTCCATGTGTTTGGTCCACTGAAGAAACACCTGAAAGGGAAGCGCTTCAACTCGGACGACGTACTCAAGGACGCTGTGAAGGACTGGGTCTCATCACGGCCACAGGAATTCTGGGAACAAGGAATCCTGCTGCTTGTTCATCAGTGGGATCGTTGTGCTCAGGCCTATGGTGTATATTTTGAATAAAGTCTACATTTGTACCCCCCGTGTCGTTTCGTACCTTTTCATTTGATCACCCCTTGTATGTACCACCATTTTCGTGTCGCAACGGAAGGCTTCCCTGCTTGATTCTCGCTGCTGCTGGTTATATTATGTGGCGCCTGCTGATCCAGTATAGAAGGCAGTGTTGGCCGGGAGACTCGGAAGGTTAGTTCGGCCTCTGGTTCACAGAGTTTCTATCTGCCGCGCATGCGGCTTTGCCATGACTACTGTACAGGGATGACGACTTGGTATGAAAAACTGCCAGAACCAATGGTAAACGTCACTGATGTATCGTTTAAATAAATATTAAAGAGCTGACTCTCACACTGACACACTATGGAAGCAATCGTAAAGGGTTAGCATCCAAATTCTCCTCGAAATTATAAAAGTTTTCTGTCTAACTGAACAGATGTCACCGTCTCAAGTATAGAAAAACCAGTGCTCTAGCTAATAAGATTCACTGGACGACACGTTTAACATTCAGAAGTATCAGAACTTTCCTTACGAGATAGCGGCTGAAAAGATGTAGAATACATGATTTTCAGAGATCTTGCCTGTGGCCCAGGGGTGGATCCAGGATCTTGCTTGGGGAGGTTCTTTTTTTTTTTTAACTGCTTTGCGTCTCTTTTTAACATCGAGGTCTTTAGAGACGGGAAAGGATGGGGGGTAGGATGGGGGCAAGGAATGGGAAGGAATTCGGCCATGGCCCTGGCATTTGCCTGGAGTGATTTGGGGAAACCATGGAAAACCCAAATCTGGATGCCCGGACGGGGATTCGAACCGCCGTCCTCCCGAATGAGAGGCGAGAACGCTAACCGTTACACCGCCCCCCTCGGTCTTTGGAAGGGGCTTGGCTTGAGTGGATTTTGTTTGGGGGGCTTGCCTTCAGTGGATTTTGGCTTTGGGGGGGGCTTGAGTCGGGCAAAAGGTAGTATTTATAGTCTCCTCTCGGGCCTCCAAAATTACAATGTCGTAGACGGCCCTAGATACTTTTTTGGGGGGGGTCTGAGCCCCCCCCCCCCTGGATCCGCTCATGCTGTGGCCCGATGGCTGGAACCTTCTTTTGCGAACTAAAACGCAGTATCGCAAATATAATCACTTTGTTTGATTTTTTAATTCCAGGTAGAAGAATATCAAAATTTAATATCGAAAGAAATCAGATTAAAATGCATGATATCGACTTTTCTTTACAGTGCTTTACAGTTCGTTGGTTAGAAAATATAGGTGAGGATTATAGGAAAGGAACAAGGTGGTGTTCGCTAAAGGTCTCACTACATTCAACTCTCAAACTGGGAGACGTGAATATATGTGGAGGGGGACTTTATCCTACCTCCACGCCGACGTAAGTACTATGTCTCCTTCACCGCCTCTAATAACTGCTGATTTATGGTTTCTATACTAGTACATTTTGAGGGAAAACCAGGTTTGGCCGTAATAATTACGACCTTTGTGGAAACCCCCCTAGGATATTCTTATTGCAACACTTCGATGCAGTTGTTTATTGGCGTGCTTCATGAAGGTAAACAACTGTGTTAATAGCTGGAAGCTTATCAGTTTCGGTTGACACTCCGACACGGCAACGGTAATAGGGCATATCACGCGGCTGACGGTTGGAGGATGAATTTCCATGGCGCTACAAGATGGTTGACTGAAAAGCTTTGTTCTAATATAACACAATAAAACATTTCCTCTGATACATTATTGTTAGTACTGAGAAACTGCAATTCTGAAAATGTATAATATAGGCAGAGCTTTGTAATTTACTCAATTTAATTATTCTAAAATAAGCTTTAGAATTAGAAATAAAAACGACGAATCTCCCAAAATTGTTGTTAATAAAACGCATTTACAGCACAAACTGTTAATAAAAAACCACTTACAAGCAAAGTTGAACACACTACTTTTTTTTTTTTTTTTTTTTTTACTATTCATTCCTCCCAGCTGAAGGCTGGGAGGCGGGCTGCTGGAGAGTCACCGAGACTCTTTTCAGCCTATCTAGTCTACGGGGAGGGAAGGGGGATGGAAGGTCGGCCGTGGCCTTGTAGAGAACCATCCCAGCATTCGCCTAGAGTGGTTGAGGAAAACCACGGAAAACCTCAACCAGGATGGCCGAACGAGGTTTGACCCTCGTCCTCCCGAATGATAGGTAGGAGGCCGAAAACGGCCTCCTCCCATCTCGGTGAACACACTACACTAAACGCTAGTTTTATGTAGAATCCTTTAAAATACTTACCTGTGAGAAAGAGAGCTTTCAGCTCTTGTTCAAGAAAAAAACAATTTCTAGAAGCAAACCTGATATTGCCGTTGATTTGCGCTGTGAAATTTCTAATAACCAATAAAAGATAGGGAAGCTTATGAAAAGAACTGCTAGCTCATCGTTTCAACTTATTTTTTGTTACTTCTTTTTAGTTAGTTTAAAGTTGGTAATTTTTTACTTTTTACAAAAAAGAGCAATTCATGTATATCGGAAATAGCTCATAGCTCTAAAGCCATCTCATGGACTAAGTTAGGTTTTTTTAATATATACTATATTCAATTCTTATGTATAGGTAAAATTTATTTCTTACAAACGTCTCTAAAGATTTTGATGAAATCTTGCATATTGAACAGAAATCGAAAGATTGGGTGTGAAGATCGGTCACCCAGGTACGAATAATAATAATAAAGGGTAAATAGATGACTATGGAAATTGGCACCGGAGCTTCAGCAGTTCAATTTAATACACACAATCGTATTACCATCATTTCTATACGTTTCTCGGACTGATTGCGTTGACTACCTGTCAATGTACAGTGGCTAATAAACTCCGATTCGAGCAAAAGATAAGCTCCATAAAAATTTAAACAAAGATAACCGTCTCGCTGAATGACAGAAAACATAAAAGAGGATTGAAGCATTTTTGATTTTAAAATATAGCTGTGGTCTGGAAAACTGGCGGGTGGGTGTAATCGCGCTGTTGCCGCACTTGGCAACATTCTCGCGTAGCGCGCTCTCTCTAACACTTTAAAATGACAACACTGACCGTCGTGTGTTGCCTAGTACGAGCGGCAACATCCAAACTATTAGGGACCGTCCACAAATCACGTAGCTCCATTTTGGCCACCTGCGACTCCCTCTACCCCCCCCCCTTCCCCTCGCATTGCACGTAGCTATTTTCTTTATTGATTCCAGAAGACATTTGTACTGTTTTCTCTTATATAATTATCGTAAATTACATACGGAGATAATTAAATGACGAAAATAAATATTCACATGCTGTTGTGTGTTCTGTACCTAATTTTAATTGTAACAAATAATATGAATGAAAAGCTACGTGGCCTGGCTCGGTACACCTTCCCCCCACGTAGCTCAACGAAGCTTTCCAGCCACCCCCCCCCCCCCCCTAGACGGAACCACGTAGTTTATGGACACTCCCTTATTGCAAGAAAACATGTGGTTTTAACTGTTAAGTGCACGGTGTTGCAACGCTATAATATCTCTGCATTTACTCAACGAATTCTAGTTTGCAACGCACAGATTTGAAATAAGCTGTATTATGTCTCATAGTGTGATAAACATTAAATACCGCGCGCTTTCCACACTTTTGTGTGACAGAGTACACGAGCCAGGTAGCTACGGGTTGGATGGACGCTTTTTCAGGGCTAACTGCGTTCCCTTGTTTGTGTTCCCCGCCATTGTGTTCGTGAGTGAGATACCATCTTATCGCCGCCATCATTGCGTGACAAGTGCGCGGCCCACCGCGAGGGGGCACCGCTGTTTGTCGTAAAATTTTCATTTCGGCTCTGCGTGTACTTTGCCCGCGTCACCCTCCAACTAGCCGAGCGCAACAGCGGAAACTTCCCTTCGTGACAGCTACAACCTGGTCGCCTGCTGCTTGCCTGTCAGGCCGCATCTTGCTGGACGTATGCCTTATGTATTTACTTGGAACTTAAATGTGCTAACCTCATGCAGATCAATGTAAATCCTTCTTGTATAATATGCAGAGAAATTTAATCTGAATAAAACACTGGCAACAAGACTGATGCGTTAAGTAGAACAGTTTCACGAAAATGGTTTCACGATATCCGTAATACAGGGTTAGCCTAAATAATCAATCAGGCTTTGAAACAGTGTGTCCTACAAAGACTAGAGAAAAGATACATAAACTCACCAAGTTTAAAAGCTTGCTCACTGGAGTACAAATGTCCGCGACTTTCTCAACAGAGAACTGTCATATCGCTGGATAGGGTGTCCGTGTGATTTTCCTCTGTTATCATGGCCTCTCAGGTCGGCAGATCTGACTCCAGGTGGTTTCATCTTGTGGGGTTATGTGAAAGACAATGTTTATGTACTCCCAAAACCAACGACAAGAATTACATTAACGGATCACTGTTGCTGTTGCGGACATTGATAGAAATATGCTACCGAACGTATGGATGGAACTGGTTTACTTATTTGGATGTGTGCTGGGCGACTAGGGGGGCACATATTGATCTTTTATAATATTTACCAGAAACTAAGTGAGTTTATGTATCTTCTCATTTATCATTCGTCTTTGTAGCTCGTATACTTTTCAGCACACATTGTTTTGAAATCCGATGAAGCATATAGGTTAACCCTGTAGCTCTGGAGATCAGACAGGTTATTACAGATACTTGTTACCAGAGAAATACCCTCCAGTGTGGCTCAGTGCGCTGAGGCGCCGCACACTAGAGTGGGGAGGTACAATGAGTCGGGCGCGAACCCAAGACCCTCCGTACTGACGCCAGTTTTTTTCTGCAGCTATCAAGGTGAATTCAGAGACGATCCCCAATCTCCACGCAATAAACTACGGCTGTCTTAATTAAAGCATGCAAAGAACATAGCTACACGTTTTCCCGACAGATGGCAACATTTCAGTTCCCCCATCAGTAAGTACTATGACCTGGCGCAGGTATGAAATGCTTGGCGTCAGCAAGGAAATTTGGCTGTAAAACCATAGTTCCAAATCTGACTAGGTCAATGATGAGTGAAACTCCTCCAATGCAGCCGATCCCAAAATACTGGAGAAAAAAGGGGGAAAATAAGATAAACCGAAAGACCTTTGTGGTTTTGTCACAATTCAGCGAACGGTAAAAAATGTGATGTTACCAGTTATTTAGAAATGTATCGAGGTTATTATTACGTAACAGGTATATACTAGTTTTTTTAGTGAAACAAAAAATTCAGTTGAAGAATCTTCAGAGTCAAAAACATGTCAATTATAACTATACGCTGTTTACAAATGCTAAAGTGCATTTCCTTTAAAACTGTGCTGGTAATGAATTACTAACAATATCTCAAAAAAAAAAAAACCTTCGGCTAAATAATTACAGGAATCGAAACGTTGGAACAGCACTTAGTCTGTTTGTTGTTTTTATTTGGAAAATGTTTTTATCAATACAACACATGGGAGCAAGAACTGAGACTGAACAAATGTGGGAAAAAAATAACCACTAAAGATGTCCCGAAAAATGTGATGAAACGCTTAGTGAGGAAAAAAACCAAAAACATTTGAAAATTTCCTTTAATCAGCGTAAATATTAATTACTGATTAATTTAACATTGCGAAAATGATCCACAAGATACCGTTATTGTTAGAAGTTTCTGAGAACGATGCTTTATTTAGTGAGTAGTGATAGTTTTGTCGTTATAATAGCACATGGAACTCTGTCTTCATAATGCCTACCAAACAGAGAGAATATTTGATAGTGTACTTTCTGCCATAAACCTACTGCCTGAACTGTTATTTTGAGCTAAACGAAAGGTTGTTGTGCCGGTGATTCAGATCTTCTGCCTTACCGCCGATGTCCATTACCTCAGGATGGCCAATACACGTTGAAGGCAATCTCCTCTTGAAGAGGTTGCAGGGTAAGTCGTCGAGACGTGACCTCCTACACCATAAAGGGAACGTCCTCGATCATTCACACAGCGCCCACGTAGCGATACTCACAGAGCCATCCCTCCTTAAGTGGCTATACAGCCATCTCTAGTGTCTAAATTTCTTCTTTAAACAGTATCTGCCAGATTAGTCACGGCAGCCCACAGGACGAGAGGTCAGAGCGATATCCAATACGCTGCTAGGGTTGTTGTTTGCAGATGACATAATACTATATAAAAGGATCAAAACAGTAGAGGACTGTGAACAGCTGCAGGGTGATCTGGACAGGATATCTAACTGGGTTGGTAAATAAATTCAAAGAAGTGTCATCTTATTAGGGACACAGATAAAAATCTAACGATTGATTTTGATTGTAAGGTTGGAAAAGAATTTCTTGCCGAACGCTTGAACTGTAAATATCTTGGCATTACATTTGATTACAAACTCAACGGCGCAGGACATATTAGACAGGTAGTAGGAAAAGATTTCAAAATCCTTCACTTGTTGGAGACAGTGATGAGGGGACGTATCAGAGAAGTAAAGGAATTAGGTTACAAAACTTTGGTCAGCCCATTGCTTCAATATGGTGGTGTAGTATGGGACCCACATTTTGGATATAAAGTACAGGACATGGAGGGGATGCAAACAAAGGCTGCTAGATTTTTCTCTGGAAATTATCGCAGAAAACAATCAGTAACCGATATAGTAAAAGAGCTGGAATGAGATTCATTGAAAGACAGGAGGAGGGTGAAGAGAGTCATGGGAGTGTATAAGGCGTATATTGGTGGAAAGATATTGGTGTAAGAATTAAAAGTAATGCATGGAAGGGAAAAGATGACCATGACCACAAGCTGGCACTCGATTTCAGACACAAAGGTGTAGGAAGATTTTGTTTCGTAGGTTGGGTGGTCAGGGATTGGAATAAGTTACCAAGAGAAATGACGAATAATTCACCAAAAAGACTGAAAGAATTTAGACATGAAATTTGTAGAGAGCAAAAGTAGATTGGTACAATCTAGCATTTTTACCATATCGCTTAATTATTGTCTTCTGCAGATATTTCCAGAGACAAATCTAGCAGCCCGTTTTTGCACTCTCGCCAACTCCTGTATTTGATACCCAAAATGTGAGCCCCAAATTACACGACCGTATTCAAGCAATGGTCTGACCAAACTTTTGTATTCCAATTCCCTTATTTCCCTGCCACATCCATTCCCTACTCTCTTCATCAAGTGAAGGACGTTTAACTTTTTCCTACAACCTGTCCAATGTGTTCTGCCCAGTTAAGTTTGTTATGAAATATTATGCCAAGGTATTTACACCTCAACCATTCAATAAGCTATACTGCCCCCACCCTAGTTAGTGACACTTACCTCTCAGTTCCTTAAATTATAATTGCGGTGTTACAAACTACAATGGATATACAAAATATACTTAATTAATAGAAAATTCATTAGTGTGACGAATTATAAAGTCAAAAATTTAATGTGACCAGTAATGCTTCCTGGTAATTAGCAGCATCCTTCTCCTGTAGAGGAACAAACTATTCAGTTTTTAATACGTGTTTTACAAATGTACTATCTCATTCGTTTAGGCTGTAGTACCATATCATGTAAGAGCAACAAGCAAGAGACCTGCAGCAACACCGGAAGATTCTTTCCGCTGCAGCCACTGTGGTCGCCTCTGCGAGTCTCGCATTGGCCTTGTTGCTCACTAGCGAGCTTGCTGGACACGTGACACTGTCACTTTATAAACCTTCCACCGTGAAGCGGTGCCAAGATGAGGGGAATCCAGAATTTAACTTTGCTGAGACAGGCTTTCACAGGGACGCACCGGTGGTAAGAGGCTACGCTCGGGGCTGTAATGCGGGAGGACGTGGTTTCGAATCCCTGATCCATGCAGATCTCACTTTTCCAAGATTTCACGTAATATCTCCAGGCGAATACCGGGGTGATTGTTTCAAGAACTTATGGCCGAATTCTTCCCCCTCCCCCCCATGTCCGTTTCAAGCCTCTAGATGTCTAATAGACACAAAGCCATAGATACATATCAGATCGTCTGGAGTACAGAGCCTATCAGTGGACTAGGACGTCATTTCTTGCAAACCACATACAATTAACGCACTTCATAAAAGTTTATTCTTATTCATTGCCAACTTATCAATTAGAAAATTCATAATCAGATTTCTGCAACTAGAAAACTTAAGGCTATAGTTCTCTTATTTAAGCCAACTACAAGGCACAAAGTTGCTACTCACACTTTTACATATCTGACTACTGCCTTTCAGTTGGAAATACAGTTTAAAGCTTTATCAGAGATATCATTTCAGATGGCGTCCTATTTTTGTAAGGCTGTTCCAGCGATTTCTATTTGGCTATAGAGATTAAAGTTAATCTGCTAATTGAAAATTGAGAATCGAGAGAAGAACTTGCAAAAGCTTTAGACACTGCGACATTCGTAATCATAGTACAACCGATCGCTTGTGAATATCAGCTGAGTATATCAAAATTCAGTGGAATAATTTTTTTTTCTGGAATAATATAAAATACATTATAGTGAATGCTAATGTGTGACTAAGGTTGATGAACCGAATTTCGAGACTTTGCAGGGAATCTAGAAATATGTTTATCTATAGAACTTCATTAAGATTTAACAATGTTACACCGAGCGTGGTGGGTGAGTGGTTAACGCTCTGGCCTCGCATTCGGGTGGACGGCGGTTCGAATCCCCGTCCGGGCATCCAGATTTGGGTTTTCCATGGTTTCCCCAAATCACTCCAGGCGAATGCCGGGATGCTTCCTTCAAAAGTGCCATGGGCGACTTTCTTCTCGTTCCTTGTTCCCAGTCACATCCCGCCTCTAATGACCTCGACGTCGACGAGGGGTAAAGCCTTAATTAAAAAACAAATAAAAAATGTAACTGTGGTAGTTTTTGGATGAACTATCATTTAATTTAGAACAGCTGTCGAAGCTACTGCTTATACAGCATATGACTTGTCAAACAAGAACTCAGTGTGTACAGTTCGTATGAATGAAAGCAGCCGAAATAATCTAATCACTAACGGCGAATTTAAGTAAATTTTAGAAATGCTAACAAGTTATCGGCAAGTTCAAGGAATATGCCTTATATAAGGTGTCTGAAAAGTAAGAAATGTGCTTCAATTATTTCGTATCACGAGGAAGGTGAGTGTTGTGATTTACCGATTGCGGAACCAACAGTGTGTATTACAACATACGAACCGTGACTATCGTAAACAAATTTAGAAACTTAATAACTATCACTATATAAACACGCTACGATTCTCAAGTTATTTACTATGATAATACATTTCGTTAAAAGCAAATCACATTTGTATCCCCAACGAACCTTGTAGTCTTGGTATTATTTAAATAATGTGATGAACTTTACTTTCGCGAGTCTGTTTCAAAACCACCTCTCGTTTTAACAATAATGCAATCAGTTATCTTTGGCGACCGTGCCAAAGGACCTTTCTGTTTGTGAAATTTTAATTTATATCGAGAATTCTTAACTTTCAGCACAGAAAACTTGAACAGTTAAATTAATTAGGTAAAATTTTCTTGGGAAACTAGCCAAGTGAGTCCGATTGTATAACACGAAAATGTCGTGTTATACAATGGTGGCGGAGATTATGACCGCAGAAACGTCGTGTTATACAAACGTTCTCACTCGGCTGGTTTTCCGAGAAAATATCATCTAAATACAACGCCGAGAAAGCATCCACTGTTATATAGTTAAATTAACTAATTATTGTGATAATTAGTGATCTTCAAACGCCAGAAGATAAGTTTCAGACAATGTTGTACACTTAACACAATTGGGAGGACGGTGGATAATGTTATATCGACGAGACTTCGAGGTATATATTTCTTTTTAAATCTTTAGTGAGGAACAACAAACGCCAACTTACGGAAATATAAAAGACAAGACAGTTACCATTACTTACAAAACACTTCAGTACTTCTTCTTCATTCATTAGGTGTTTGGCAGAAATAATGGTTTAATCTACAACTTTTTACAGAAAATTCTGCCTGATAAGGACAGCGGGTGATCATTGTTGATACAGATGGTTACCGCAATCCACCCGTACAGTTTTTCTAAGGGCGATGCAGCTTCACAACACTGTGTTCTGAGCGTGGACAAGAAGGAGCTTTGCCGCTAAAGCGACCATTACGAGTACACAGTGGCCAAAGTGGGTCTAATTGTACGCACTTGGTGCGATAAGAACCGCAGACCGGCCGGGAAATTGAGTGCGACACAGGCGGCCGTCCACAAAGGGCCGTTGTGCGGGCGCCAGAATCGTCAGACTCGAATTGGCTCTCCTGCCGCCCCATTACAATAACAATAACAATAATTAGTATTCCATTAGCGCGCACAATGGCAGCGTGACGGCTCTATGCAGCGGCCGACCAATAGCGGGGTCGATAGGCACGCAGGTCCTCCAAGCACGCACATTCTCACGCGCTACATAGAGCGACACCTCCACCATACGACGTGACGTCCTTAACAAGTGGCGTGATCATTCCTAACCATCAGTTGCGAACTGTGACCGTTGAGATCATTAAGAGGAAACTATGAATTCTGTTCTCAATAACTGCCACAGAGAATTCACATTTTACTATTAAAAAAAGATAGGCCCTGCGACGGATACTTGCAGTAGCATGTCTATACTCCTTATAGTCCTCTATCTCAATCGTTGTAAATTGTATGTCATTATTTACAATAGCAATGTTTTCCACCTGTCGAATATGTTTTTGCTGAAGAATTTCGGCCTTAGAGAATTCACATCATGGAGCGTGGAGGGTGAGCCGTAATGCTCTGGCCTCGCATTTGGGAGGACGCGGATTAGAATTCCCGTCTATCCATCAAGATTAGGGTTTTCCAAGGTTTCCACTCCAGGTGAATACCGGGATGCTTCCTTCAAAATGCCATGGCAAAATTCTTTCCAATTCCTTGACCAAAGTCTTTTCCCACCTCTAATGACGTCGACATCGATGAGGCGTAAAACAAAAAAAACAAAAAAATCGCAGTGGCAGATGGGAAAGAGCGTAAAACCGTCTCACAACTCGTATCTAAAGTGGGATAAAAACTTTTAGGAATCATTGTACTAAGAGTATTTTATATCTGGAAAATTCGTTTCAAAAAATAAGCGTTTTATAAAGGACATACATAACGCCAACTTGCAAGTTTATAGGTAAATGTATGAAATGTCATGAAACGAATAATTATAATACGGTTTTCGATCAACTTTGACAGCATGGAATAAAGCGTGTCCCAGCAGACCCAATGAAAGAAAAAGTTATATAAATAAAAGGAGGAGTGATGATAAAGAGAAGCGGAAGCGACAAGAGCTGAGCTGCAGGAAGATATTATGTTAATCAGTTGGACTTTAAGTTGTCAGAATGTCTGGTTGTTTGAAAAGATAAGTGCAATATTTTGTTTCTGATGTCGCGTGGGTGTGATCAGCCGAGCGGAAACCTTTCAATTTCCCACTTAATACGACAGATTGGAGAGAGGGAAGCTGTGGTTGTTCGCCTTGGGCACCTACCTACCCCTTAGAGGGTAGTCTGCAGGCATATTGCCAAGGAAGTAACTGAGCCTTAGCTACTGAGAAACTATAGACACGGCGTAATCTCACTTATTAGCATTAAACATTTACATAAATATTATCACACATTTTTATTCACGGAGAGGTGACTTATCTCTTAGGAATGACAACAGCACATGTTAATGACTACTGGTTTATTACACTTGAAGACAGATCGGCGTACATGTTACACTATTGGCTACATTGATCAAAGGCATGATTTGTCACTAGAAATACCTTATGCTGATTGGTTAATATTCATTGATCTTCCATTGGTGAACTATTACTGACGTTGCGCTATATTCATTGGTAGACTGACTACAGGGCAAGGCACATTAAACCCTATCGAAATGAGTGACTGTCGGCGAATGCATTAGATTCCTATCTAGCGGTGAACATACTGTTATGAAGACAACACGCAAGCAGTGGATCAAGCAAGCTTTAAGTACCTGTTAGGTGATGGCGTTGAACGGTACGTCCATGATCTTGGCTGTTGTCGAGTCCGAGGCGGATGCTGGACTCCCGAGTCTGTGGTGTAAGTTGGACTGCCTGGGGCCGTGTGTTCCCAGTTTACAGGAAAACTCATTAAGGATTCTGGTGGGGATAAAAGATGATGTTAATTGGCTCACTAGGACTAAGTGATGGTCAGGGCGGAGTTATAGTGCAGGTAGTGGGGACTGCATAGTGTGGTGGTTTCCAGGCTGACATAAGCTTAGAAAAGCTATTCTATATGCCGTGGGTTCCCTTTAGTAAGCACTCCCACACACTCGGAAAACTGCTGCGGTGTATAGGCTGCTGAAATTTCAGTGAGGCGCAGCCTGCGATAAGAAAGTAGCATAACGCAGTCGTAAGCCATGTACCGAGTTACAGGCGTGTGTAGCAGAGGCTTGGTACGTGCTCAACCTGAGACCTTCGTGATTCGTTACAAAAGATAACATTGGCGCAGCGTGAGATCTGGCTCGCTGGTCCAACTAGATGTGAATCGGAACTACGATGAGTTTGAATAAAGGCTTCAAATCAATACCCTAGACCTTAGAATACGCGAACCCGCGACACTGAGACTTTGAATCGATCCATATTAGTCAAAAAGTTGGCGAGTCTCGTTACGTAGTCGAGACGAAGAAAAGTGGAGTATAATTTTTCGCTTTCAGGTAAAATAATGTACTTGATATAAAATGTGACGGGAGATGCCAAATGAGACGTTGCGTAATGAATAACAGAGGAACCAAAATGCACTCTCTGTTGCTAGGAGGATCAAGATACGTAAAATGACAAAAAGTTAAGTAAATTATGACACCTGTAACGAGAGACGCTTTGGAGTAGTAATTTATGTGTGAAAAACCAAGAAGCGGAGAATGGGAAAAAGACTTCTAGCAGAGGTGACCGCCCTCATTTGATGAAGTTGGTGTCATAATTACAGAAATATACTTCAGATATAGATTTTTTTAGCTGACATTTGAGTTTATTATCTTCTTGCTTTGCTAATGACTTCTTCTTGGTATTTGAAGGATATGGCGACTAACTGAAAAAGAGATAATTAATAAACTTTTATACAACTGTTTCAGTTATCCACAACACATGTTACTCTACTTGGATTAAATCATTTGAGTAGTCTATAAAGAAAAGAACAGTAATCTAGTCCCATTCACTGCAGTCATTATCCATCATTATCGTTGGGGATCATCTCCAGTTTCACGGGTGTGGTTTACGAGCCTTGGTTGTTGTTTACGATCGTTTCCCACTGTCTCCTATCCAGAAATGTTTCTTGGTCCGTGATATATTCCCAGTTCCAGCCTCTTCTCTCTATGTCCTCTTCGGTTGCTCTGTCAATCTTCTTGTTGGTCTTCCCACTGATCTTTTCCCCACTATCCTTTTTTCCAAATAAGTTTTTGGAAGTCTTATGCTAGTCATTCTCTGGACATGCCCAAACCACTTAAGTCTTGATCACCTAAATCTCTCTTCCATGGACTCCCTTAGCTCTAGGTTTGATCTAATCTCGTCATTCTTTATGTGATCAAGTCTAGTTTTCTGGAGGGTCATTCTGTCATCAAATATTTTAAAAATAAGTTTTTCTTAGTTTTTGAATTATTTTTTGCTAAGAACAATGCATGTTAGTAGTAAAAACTATTTGAGAAGTAACTTCATAAAAAAGCTGCTACGATTCTTTCTTTGTTATCAGCCCCGAAACAAGGTCAGTAATACAACAGGAAACAATGCATGAGATGACTGAACAAAATAAGTGTACCTTCTTTAGTTAATTAGAAGCGGGGAAGTACGCGTTGAGCATCGCACTGCTGCGGTTCCAGACCTTCACAGATATGGATGTGGTAGATGAGACTGCACTCCCCTCCTCAAACGCCATGCCGTGTTACCGCTTACACTGCTAGTGCAGTCGTTCAATACCAATCAAATTTATTATAGATAGAACCAGATCCGTCCATCAGGGTGCGATGTACTATGAATTAAGAGCACTTTGAATAATATAGCACTAACACCCGGACAGAGTGGCTCAGTGCAATAAGGCGCCACACCACTGGGTCGGAGAGGCACAACGGTACCGGGTTCGACTCCTAGTCCCCTCATACCGTCCTCCTGATTATGGGCTTTAGACGGTTTGCGGCAATCACCTAAGCGAATTCTGGGACTGTCCCCAATCTCCGTCTCATAAACTACACATTTCACGAACAAAAATACACTTACCATACAGAACACAAACTTTCCTCCTACAAGTTAAGTGCGACCGGTCTTAACAAACCCGGTTTCAGTTCGCGCAGGGCACACAGGTCTTACAAAAAAATAATAGTAATATACGGCAAAACAGAAACTTCTGCTTGTTTTGCTCGCTGCTTCCAAACTATATTGGAGGTAAGAACTTTGGGACAGTGTGATAAAGGAATCCGTGGAGATTCGCCTGGCGGATCGAATTGTGAATAGGGATTCAGGATACCACCTGGAATCCAGCGATAAATCGTCTTAGGAGACAGAGATCAAGGCTGCAAGATTATCGCTGCCAGCCACTCCCGTCCACCGTGCGTACCCCTACCACGCCTCCGGCCCCACTACCCGGGCCCCTCACCAGGTCCTTCCCTGCCCCACCACCTGTGTACTGATTGGCCCCGACTCACGTGACTGACGTCACCTGGCAAACGAAGGCCTATTAAGCGTGGACGCTTCCAAGAATCCGACACTTCGCCGGAAGATGGAGCCTGAGGCAGGCTTCGAAACGTCGCCCTACAATGACGCGTTACCTCGGTGGAAAGCCCTAGAAGATTTTATGCAACTGACTCACCGAGAAAGCTTAGTGTTGATCTTTGAATACGGGATACGGACGTAACAGCGTTTTCGAGATATACCTGGTAACAAGAACGATCTAAAATAGACTGCCTCAACAGCTGCTTACAGTAATCTTGCTGTAGGCCATGTTCCGCAGTTGTTGCATAAATATTTTTGAATAAAAATCCGTCTTCTAACAACTGTTTTTTATTGACTTGTATCTACCAGACGCGTTTCGCCCTTCTGGAGTGGGGCATCGTCAGTGGTAAAAATTGTTGGAGCTAGCACATGTCAGTCTGGAACAACACCTTCCGCAATTTTCTGCACCGTTGTTTCTTGCTACACTTTAGCACCTTCTGCAATTTTCTGCACCGTTGTTTCTTGCTACACTTTAGCATTATTGCTCACTGTATAATTTGCTGTTAAACTGCACTTTTTAACTACATCAACTAATTATTGTGTCTACAGCGATGTGTTTATTATGTATTACGTTTTTATTTTCCAATAAAAATATTTTTTTAATATGATTTTTAATATTCTAATCAACTACGGACGTAGAAAAAATAGTTTCATAAATCTCCCTTTTCTTTATGAAAATTGCAAACACAACATTTGGTTTGTATCAGTGAAACGTGTATACATTTGAGGTATGGAACTTGCCGACCTCGGTGGCTTAGGAGCTAGAGTATTGGCTCCGCGTGCCAACGGTTGCTTGTTCGAAGCCGGCTGAGGGCATGGCTGTTTAAGTTTGTGCATGTTACTGTCATGTGGGTCCTTTGTTGCCTATACTTAGCGGTGACAGTACGCTAGAGAACCTGAGACAATGGAAGATTCATAGTAATCAGAGTTGGCTGCATGGCCATGTAGCCGAATGCCGTTGGAAAGAAGAAGTCTGAAACTTTTCTTTCTGAGAAACGAACAAGCAACGGAGCGACAAAAACAGGGATCCATTTTCGTTCGTGTATGAAACCCTGTAAACGGAAATGGACTTATCTGAAGACTACATACGAACTTCCGTCGAATGTTAAAGAACAATTTTTTCCTAGTATTCAGATGTATCTCGGTTTTTTCCGCTTGGAAATAATCATTTGCAGGACTATTACACCAAATTTAAATACAAAAGCTGTGCGTTAAATATATCTATAATGTCATCACTGGCGTATTGTCGCGTCACTAACACAGCCAGACGCCTGTTTAAAAGAAATGTATTTTTTCGTTGATCGGGCACCTCATAAGAAATGTCGTTATATTTAAAACATTTTCGCCGTCAATTAGTAGCAGACAACATGGAGTCTCTCAGAAATGAACTGCCATCTCATCCATTAATATGTTAGCTGTCACTTTCCTCCAAAATTATTACTTTACTTATTTTTATTTTTGCTTTTGGCTTTAAGACTCGCCGCAATCATTAGAGGCGGGAAGGACTGGGACAAGGAATGGGAAGAAGTTCGGCCATCGTCTTTTGAAGAAACTATCTCAGCATTCGCCTGGAGTGATTTGGGACAACCATGGAAAACCCAAACGAGATGCCAGACGGGGAATCGAATGCAGTTCCTCCAGAATGAGAGGCCAGAGCGTTACCGCTCACCCATCACTCTCTGTTTCTCCCACAAGGACAACCTAGGGTATTTCGCTTGGTGGTAATCTTGGTTTTAAGCTTTTGGCCTTACCGCTTAAGAACAGAACAAATTACCACTACGTTCGGTACGAGGAACATCCGAAAAATTTACTCACTACTGTTTCAAAAATTCTATTCACATTTTATCGCAATTCTGTCCCAAGAGAGATCACTCTGTTATTCACAACCGCAAACAACGTATCGCGAACCAGTGCGCAAAAACATTATCGTTGATGCTTGTCGACAATTCACTGCGCCTAAACCACATTTTTGGACATATTTTTCCCATTAAAACAGAAACTCTAGCTGCAGTTATTAAATGCATATTATTTTAATTAAATGAATTTCGTTTTCCCTTTTATCTTTGGTTATTACGTCAAACAGTTGCGTCACATTATACAGCAATATCTGTATGTTTACAACTTCCGCTGAAATTATATTAATTTTACAGCAGACTTACACAGACATTAGTGTCATGTAAAACGAGTTGACAGCTTTTAATCAGAATTTTGATTAACTGTATATTGTAATACAAAACAGAAAGCAAGTTTGAATCATACATTTCAATTATCAATTATTGATTTTGCTGGTCGAAAGTCATTTCTAATCCTCGGAAACATTTCTGCCTGGTAGTGCGTGGTATTATACCAAGTACTTTTAAGAAGGAAGTGTTCTTATTTATTAATTTCTTAAGCTTTTTTAGTGGAATAGTAGTGTCTTATATATATATTTTAATAAGGTGCACCGCTTTTATTCACGACAGAGGTGCTTAAGTTGAAAATTAACCATTCCACCGGCAAATGAACTCAATTTTTTTTAAAAATAATGCAGAAATTTTAAGCAGTTTTATTGCTCAAACGTAAATAAAAAATTTTCTCCCTGAGAAACAAGTTACATACTGCATTGTAGAATTAAGTGCTTGTAACGGACCGAAGTAAATGCGTAAAAAATAATGTAATGTTCTTAGTTGCTTAAGTTCGGATGTTTAATGAAACTGAATCTATAGACAGCAATTAACACAGAAAATTGTAGTAATTTAAATGAATACTTCATTTCATCCAAGGTTTAATGTTAAGATAATCACTGAGCAGTGGTTTTTGAAACGTTATAATTATAACTAAATTTCTTAGTAAGTCTCCTTAGCAACCCATGATTTCCTACATCTCTGACATATCTCGAATAGAATACAAAATAAAATTATGGAATGCACTCATTAAATAAGAGAGTAAAAAACATGGTCATGGAACAAAATAAATTCTCTTAAGTAATAGCTAATAGGTTGCGGAACAAAAACAGAAATAGGAAACAAACACTGAAAGTGGTAATTTGTAGGCAAGAATGTATATTAAAGGAATTAGCCTTGTCACATTGTTTTGTTACCTATTGGGATTCATGCAGCCGGTCCTTTGGTAGTGGACAATATGACTCTTTAACCGGACCCAGGTAATCATATGCTTAGTCACTGGAGTCAGTTCCAGTGGGATAGTGTCAAATAATAATAAGTTACAAACTGGAGGCAGGCGAATCTTGTTTCATGTACGCTGGTAAGCATTGTGAAAGAGCAATTGTCTAGGAGAAATGCCACCGAGCCGTAGTTTTCAGATTATTGGAGCTACATTGTATTGTGTTTAAAACACATTAAATGATATCAGCAGGTTATAAGGTTTTAAAAATGATTAGTTACCTTTAGGAAATAAACTTCTTTTATTTAACTGCATTATCCTTCTTAACAACTAACATTCACATCATGAAATTGCTCTTGATGAAACCAAATCACAATCCTCTTGATTCCAAATTCGTTCCAATTATTTCTTAACTAGTTCTTCTGCTTTTACTCTAAACATTTGAACCATAACTTCTCTGAAAACTCCAAAGATCACTGCACACACTTATTCCATGATTAGCTACAGATATAACTTCATAACATTCTCTCATAATAACTAAAAAACAATTAAGAGTACATTTTTTCGTTTTAATCAACACTAAATTAAATAAAAAAAGATAATTTCGTATTTTCACGTATTTTTCCTTGCAAGGTATTGAACCGTAGTTATTTTTCCGTCGTTCTCACATAACTTCGTACCTGTAAAAACGTAAAGTGTAATAGTTTGTCAATCAGTAGTGGTGACTAGAAAAAGAGTCCTAGATGAACCATTGGACCATTGTAAATCATTGGTTCATTGCTTTCTTCTGGTACTTTCAGAGGATATGTCTGCAAATGAATAGAATAAGATAATGGAATAATTGGTAAAGTTATGCAATGTACTCAAATAAATAATTTAAATATAAATAAAAAAACGTATGAAAATGGGGAAAATGTAGAAAATTGCCTAAAAAGACATCTAATTGATAAATGCGGAACATCTGAAGGAAAGTAACGTATTGTGGATGTAGTACATTTCTGCTGGGTGATAAGATGATAAATTTCAAATTGGCTGCATGTTTGCTAATTTCTTATATAGGGCGCGAAAATTGTAAACAAGCATTCAGCAGGGATACTACACCGGAACATTCGAATAGCTGATACTTTCATCCTACGTAGTAAATAATCCATCTGACGAGGAGTGTCAGTTGAAGCTCCCTGCCAGGGGCAGAGATTCCTCTGTTGCGCACCCACGCAGTTTCCGCGGGCCTTCGAGGCTGTCACAAGTAGTTTCAGCTGACCGCCCAATCTGCCCTCCTGGTCGATATCCGCCCCCCTTTAACTGCCAAACTTGCCGCCTGCCGAGCCTTTCTCATTTTTATGGCGTCAGGTCAACAAACAAACCCTCCAGCCCCAAGATAGCAGCCGTAACCTCTGCTACGACCGCCCCCACAGATTTGTTGGCAGAAGTTGATGGCGCCGCATTTCTGAGAGAAGATTAAAGCTGCCCTTCGCTGAGGTACTTGTCAAACTATGTTCATCGCAGGCGCGTAACAAAAGAAAGAAAGGTGATCAGCAGATGACTACAGTACGTTATGAAATGTTCAGATGGAAAGTAGTCAATTATTCTAATCAGCTAGGTAAAGAAAGACAATTACATGTCTTTAATTACGTGCCCAGCAGACACATGGTCCATGCTAGAGAAGGAACGCAGTATGGTGAACGGTGGAGAGATCATATTTCTGTGTAAAACGAAATGTGAATTTTTTCTTTTTGCTTATGGCTTTACGCCTTGTCGATGTCGAGTAATTAGAGGCGGGAAAGGCCTGGGGGCAAGGATCGGGAAGGAATTCGGCTATGCCCTTTTTAAGGAAGCATTCCGACATTCACCTAGAGTGATTTGGGAAAAACATTGAAAACCCAAATGTAGATGCCTGGACGGTGATTCGAACCCGCGTCCCTCCGAATGCGAGGCCAGAACTTTACTGCTCACACACCACGCTATCTGTGAAATATTAATAATGTGGAGGTAAAGAAGGAATTGTGAGGTGGAAGGGCTTATGTGTTTTCTTTACCTTCAGGATTTACGATTTGTTAACGTTGAGGTAGTTGAAGGCGTGATAGACTGAGAATAATGAATAGAAAGGGATTGGACCATGGGCACTTTTATGGGACCATTCCGGCATTCACTTGAGTTATTTCGGAAAATAATGAAAAACCGATTTCTGTACCTCCGTAGACTACCATCTGTACTGGTCTGCTGGTGGTTTCACTCCTGAAAAAGATGGTGGAGCAAGCCGTCGAAACACCATATTTTTACAACACAATCTGGCAGTACACCCTTAAAGTCTTCATTGCAGTGTTTATTTACTAACTGGTAATCCTCCAATTATGAATTCTAATTAAAAGTGCTGAATTATTAGAATAACAATTATTATAAACCAGTTATAAACATTTGTACTGAAATAAACAAATGTGAGCTGAAAGTGGAGCGATAGATGTATTCTTGTCCTGGTGGTAGCCGTTGTTAAATGATACACTTCAATAAAATGCGTCGAACCTTTGGAGTCTGGACGTGAACTCAAGGCTTCGGGGAGTCCTATTATACCAGAACTGTTATTTACACAGCATTGGCTTTATTTGCGCTTATATTGTTAAAACGAAATGTAAATTTTAAATAAATTGTCTAACTTGATATTAATAGTATTTGCATTGTAAAGGAAAGCCAGCTAAAATGTAATTGTATGTTTTGTAGCAGAGATAACAATTACTATCCAAGGCAGAGATATGCAAAAATTATAGTGTGACGTTCGTTTAAATATACAGGGTGTTACAAAAAGGTACGGCCAAACTTTCAGGAAACATTCCTCACACACAAACAAAGAAAATATGTTATGTGAACATGTGTCCGGAAAAGCTTACTTTCCATGTTAGAGCTCATTTTATTACTTCTCTTCAAATCACATTAAACATGGAATGGAAACACACAGCAACAGAACGTACCAGCGTGACTTCAAACACTTTGTTACAGGAAATGTTCAAAATGTCCTCCGTTAGCGAGGATACATGCATCCACCCTCCGTCGCATGGAATCCCTGATGCGCTGATGAAGCCCTGGAGAATGGCGTATTGTATCACAGCCGTCCACAATATGAGCTGTAACATGGAAAGTAAGCGTTTCCGGACACATGTCCACATAACATATTTTCTTTGTTTGTGTGTGAGGAATGTTTCCTGAAAGTTTGGCCGTACCTTTTTGTAACACCCTGTATATGTTGAATTTTGTTTATTTGTGACGACTAGTTGCAGAAATTCATGTAAGGAGAAGGAAATACCATGTTTACACTGTATTTTCTGTAGCAGTTACTGGAACCAAGTGATTAACAACATAACCTAAGAATTCTTATTTTTACAGAATATAAGTAGCAGGGAAGTTTATTAAAACTCATAGAAGATAGGTAATTACGAAATATATAAATCAAATAAATAACAGATATTCGTATTTGAAAATATACTTTATTTGGAAACTTTTTAAATACAATAAAAGTCAAAATCATAATGCAGTTTTTTAAAAACATTCTAGCAAAATACTCCGCGAATATATTAAATGAAAGTTTACTCACATAACGAAAAATATCAGTAAAAATGATAATGATTAATCGTTATTCGTTTTTCCTTAGAAACTTTTACAGAAATTCTTACTTTCACCGTAGGTGATACCCGTCAGTTTCAAGGTGTATGTGTGTTCACATTTGATACCGAAGATAAAAACTGCCCGCGGAGTTTGATGAGCGACTGGCAAACGCCCCGCGTGTTGGCGCCTGCACTGTAGGCCGCCTGGAATGTGGACGCGCGGTATCGAGCCCGCCCCTTGCAGTGCGTAGCGGCGCGGCATGGCGGGGCGTTAATTACGGCACGTTGGCAGGCTGAGGAATGGCCCCGCGGTTTTAAAGGCCCTTCGGCTGGCGGCGCGTCTGTTTAGGCCCACATTGGTCACTCTGAAAACGAGCCGCTTTGCTCGTCTCTTAAGCATATTGTTACTGCGAAACTCAGCTGCACATAAGTAATCAATAACACCGGTATTAAAAATGTATTACAAAGGTATTACTGTTTGTCGAATTAAAAGTTTGAAGCATTTTGAAATGGATTTCTGGAGGAGATAAACAAGAATTTCAACGATAGGAAGAGTAAGGAATACCGAAATAAGGAGGCTTATGGTAGTTAAAGAAGAAATGTATGAAATTATAGAACGAAAAATAATTGAATGGTATGGCCATGGAAAAAGAATCGATGGTACTACAATACCAAAACTTGTACAGGTATGCGAAGTTCAGGGAAGGAGAAAAAGAGGACGGTCCACGTGTACCTGGCTCCAAAGTGTACAAAGAGCAATGAGAAGATTAATTTCAGTAGAGGAAGATACACAAGTCAGAATTATGAGGAGAAATATATTGAGGAGTTAAAATCGAGTTCCGTGTTTTGAGAATTTTTCTAATCTTGGAGTGAAACCTCTGTAGTCAGGAAAATCTCTTAGTAATAATAAAGGAAGGTGTTGAAATTAATTTCCTTAGCGGACGATATCACAATGCTTTCAGAAATTCTTACAACTGCGACAGCAGAGGTATATTACAAACATTAAAAATGGACCGAAATATTTAACGACAGATATTGGGCGAATAGGGAAAATAAAAGCAATTATTCAAGAAAATGTATTAGATAAATATTTCATAGAAGGAAGAATACATTGGATGCAAATAGCGTAAGTTATTTTTTAAAATAATTTATGTAGTAAAAAATGATGGCTTTTGCGGATGATCTGATGATCTGGGGAGGTGAAGAAGAGGAAGTGCAGCTGCAGTTGGATGTATGGACGGACTGTGTGGAGGAATATGGCCTGAAATTTAATGTAAAGAAATGCGAGTACATGGTAACAACCAGGAAAAATAATAGGGTAGCCCAAGGAATTGTGATGGCAGGGGAACAACTAAAGAAGGTAAAAGAGTCAAGTACTTGGGGAGTGTATTAGAGGAATGTGGAGGAAATGATGGCGAGATAAGTGAAAGGAAGACAAGCAGAGGCGTTCCTAAGGAGCATTAGAAGCCTGATATGGAATAAAGATGTTCCACAGAGAAGCAAGAGAGTAATCTATCATACGTACTATGTGCCTATCTTAACTTATGCTGCTGAAACGTGTACAATGAAAAAGCGGGACATTAGCAGAGTACAAGCAAGTGAAATGAAGGTTTTAAGAGGTAGAATGGGAGTCACTAAAATGGACAGAATAAGGAATGAAGTGATTAGACGCACCATAAAAGAGGAACCCCTACAGGAAAGGGTTGAGAGGACCAGACTGAGATGGTATGGACATGTCAAGAGAATGGAGGCTCACAGAATCCCGAGAAAAATCCATGAAATTAAGAAGCATGGTAAACGACCCAGAGGAAGACCAAGAGATGGATGGCTGAAAGGAGTGGAGGAGGGTGTACGGAAGAGAGGAGAGGACTGGAACAAAGTGGTGACAGAGAGGTGGTGGGGTGAAAGAAGGAAATGGAGAGGCTCGTGCATAAAGCAGACCCGGCCAGAGGCTGGAAGCTGTTGAGGATGATGATGTAGTAAAAAGTGCTTATCTAAAATATTAAAATATGGCATTACATTTCAGTCGTGAAACCAGAATTCGTATGCGCCACTGAATCCCAAGTACTGAAGAAAATTAAATAATTTGGAAATATTAGAAAGAAGAATCATGAGAAAAATAATCTTCCGTTCATTGAAAGCAACAGAACTATTAAAATCAAGAAGTAATAAGGAAATGTACCAGAACAGTGAAAATATAACAGAAATAACAAAAAATGAGATTATTGTTTTATGGACGTGTCTATAGGATAAATGATAATAGATTAACAAAAAATAAGTTCAACTACCTTTGGGAGAAAGAAAAATCAACACAAGCTGAATTCAAGAAGTCAAGAAAGATTCGGAAAGAAATAATATAACAAAAGAAGAAACTGGGGAAAGAACGTATTAAGTATGAAAGGATTCCAAAGCAGAAGTGAAAAGTGGTCTGATGAGAGAAGGAAGAAACGCAGTTAAATGATGAAGGAACACTAGATAGAACGGAAGATAAAACCGCAACAAATTTAGAAGTACTGAGATTGTCACGGGGTCCTCGCAGCCCTAATTGAGAGAAGATAAAGAATATATACTAATAAACAAATTAAGAAAATAAGTTACTCTGTCCGGGATTTTAAATATTAACTGTCACATTTCGTTAGATCTTGATTATTAATTGGCGCGTTTTCCTGCATTTGAAATAATGTTGTAGTTGTTGTAGTTTCTTCTTCTATGAACGCCTTTCCCATGTCCTGGTATAGGTTGTTAACCTGGGGGTGCTTAACGCACTATTGAAACGTCTAGGGGTGTTTTCCCGTTGCCTTACCTAGGATTGGACAAAATATATCGATGTATTGAAATATCGATATTTTTCATAAAATAGTCGATATTTATCGTAGATATTTTTATCTTAAATATATGAAAAATCGATATTTTTTTGGGAGTATCAATTTTAAGTACTAATTCAATATTTTTTGTATAAACGCAATTAAGAATCTAATTTCATGCTTCGCATATATATTGGATAAATATACGTAAATATCCAATCTTCTGAACACTTCTTTAAAAAAATGTGAATTCGTCATGATTTAACAGTTTTTCCACCAACGGTTAACAGAAATTAAAAAAAAAGCTGTGAAATTTTGATAGGTTCACGTTAACGTCAAGGTCAGTTTTTTTGTTAACGTAATAGCCGAAGCAGTGTCTGGACGAACCAGTAATTGACGAAATTAGACCCAATACAGTTTTAGGTGAATTGCCAACACTTCACAATGGTGGTATTGGAAATCGCACCGAAGTACCTCATATACAAAACCTCTTCAGTGTCGTCAGAAAGAGTGGCTTATGCAGTTAACTTGGTGGTACCGGACAACAGGAGAAGATTGACAAGGGAACATATAAAACAGACCGTATATGTCATACGAATACTGGTTTGACATACTGTAAAAATAAAATAGTGAAAGATTCTATAGTTTCTACATGTGTCTCTAAATTTTCCGAATTTTCTTTAAAATATTAATATATTTTTAGATAATTACTGGTTTTAGCCAAAAATATCCATATATCAGCATATCTATATGTTTCTCTCGATACATATCGATAATGTTGGTTGATATTGATACGATATTTATCAATATAAATTTTTTCATTTGCCCATCCCCCCCTTGCCTAGTGTGACGGATTTCGTTGGTGTCATCGTATGTGTGTGTGGCTGTGATGATGTAAGCGTTCAGTGTCAAGTGTGGTTTATATTGTAGATGAGATATAAAAGAAGGGAGAGTGTCTAAACTGCCAATTCTGGCCTACACTTTTGGAAGACACCCCCATGGTAATCTTCTACACTGGCAAGGTGCCCATATGAAGAAGAAACTGTAACTCGTTGCACACAATCAAATGCGACAACACAGATAGAACCATAGATAGAAATACAACGCGTTTCACGTACTATTGGGCACACGTGTTTACTTCTCCGTAGTGACGTTCTGTGCAGATAAACTGGCCCTGTTCTGACTGTCATCCCCATTGTGAAAATATTACAGCCTATTTGAGGATGATGATGGTATGTGTTCACGTTCTGATAGTATACAAAGGGTGAGACGTAACGTACTTGTACAATCGTCAGGACAGCTTTACTCTGTGGGTTTGCATTGAATACCAAATAACTCGGCAGCAAACTCGTGGTCGTTTAGCAACCGGAAATTTAGAGCTCGCACACAAACAAACAGTACTGTGATATTGTTTTTCGTGTGGATTTTATGAGCCAAATAGAAAATCGAGGAAATAAAATCTGTTAGCAGCTGTGTTCGTGATATAAAAAGTTATATGTCTTTTACTGTCATGTAACTTGCGAGTTGCTTTTATGCTGTTTGACACTCACTTAGTCCAACAATGTAACTTTACTTTACTAGAAATACGGAATAACAAATATACGTTTACATCCATGATCTACAATTCACAAAATTTGTGAGTGGCAGGGGGTGCTTCACACAAAAACTAATTTTTACAACCTGCATTCCAATCCTGAGTAGCACGAGGGACAAAATAATACACATATGCGTCAGTATGGCATTTTATTTCTCTAATGTTATCTCTCATCTGATTACAATCCAAATAGTTTGGTGAACGAAGTAATACATTGTACTCTAAACTAAGGCCTTAACCATAGATCGCTCTACTGTTGTACTTCAGTATCTAATTTCATGCATTGGATATATACGTAAATATCAGATCTTGTGAACACATCGTAAAAAATGTGAATTCGTCATGATTTAACAGTTTTTCCATCAACGGTCAATGGCTCTTCTTTGGACCTTCTTCAGTGCCTCCATTAATGCCGTTTCATGGGGGGCCCCATACAGAGCAACAATATTCTGAGTGAGGTCGCAGTACTGCAAACGATTTTACTTCCGGCTTACATTGTTTTAATATACTATCTAGGAAGCGTAGCGTATGGTTTGCTTTCCAAATTATTTTCTCGATATGTCCGTATTTATCTTTGTAGTAAATATTGGTTAGTTGAAATTTGAAGCTGTGGTGCTGTGTGTGTACAGGTGTCGTGGGTCCGGCACCGCGACCTGCACATCCTGACGGTGGGGTCGTACACGTACACGAGCGACCAGCGCTTCCAGGCGTCGCACCACCGCGACCTGGACGAGTGGACGCTGCACATCAAGTGGGCGCAGCGCCGCGACGCCGGCGTCTACGAGTGCCAGGTCAGCACGCAGCCGGTCCGCTCGCTCGCCGTCACGCTCAACATCGTCGGTGAGTACGCCAGCCACTGTGCGCAGCGCTACACGCTTCCGTCTCTGTCTCGGTATGTGTCAGTGTGTTTGTCAGTTTGTACGTGTGTGTCAGTTTGTGTGTGTGTCAGTTTGCACTTATGTCAGTTTGTGTGTATGTCAGTTTGTGCGTGTTTCAGTTTGTGTGAGTGTCAATTTGGACATATGTCAGCTTGTGCGTGTGTCAGTTTGTGTGTGTGACAGATTGCACGTATGTCAGTTTGTGTGTGTGACAGATTGCACGTATGTCAGTTTGTGTGTGTGTCAGTTTGTACGTGTTTCAGTTTGTGTGTGTGTCAGTTTGAACGTATGTCAGTTTGTGTGTTAGTCAGTTTGTGCGTGTGTCAGTTTGTGCGTGTGTCAGTTTGCACGTATGTCAGTTTGTGTGTTAGTTAGTTTGTGCGAGTGTCAGTTTGTGTGTGTATCAGTTTGTGTGTGTGTCAGTTTGTGTGTGTGTCAGTTTGGGTGTATGTCAGTTTGTGGGTGTGTCAGTTTGTGCGTGTGTCAGTTGTGTGCGTGTCAGATTGCACGTATGTCAGTTTGTGTGTTAGTCAGTTTGTGCGTGTGTCAGTTTGCACGTATGTCAGTTTGTGTGTTAGTCAGTTTGTGCGTGTGTCAGTTTGAGCCTGTGTCAGCTTGTGCGTGTGTCATTTTGTGTGTGTGACAGATTCCACGTATGTCAGTTTGTGTGTGTGTCAGTTTGTGCGTGTTTCAGTTTGTGTGTGTGTCAGTTTGCACGTATGTCTGTTTGTGTGTTAGTCAGTTTGTGCGTGTGTCAGTTTGCACGTATGTCAGCTTGTGTGTTAGTCAATTTGTGCGTGTGTCAGTTTGAGCCTGTGTCAGTTTGTGCGTGTTTGTCAGTTTGCGCGTGTGTCAGTTTGTGCGTGTGTCAGTTTGTGTGTGTGTCAGTTTGCACATATGTCAGTTTGTGTGTGTGTGTGTCATTATGTGCCTGTGTCAGCTTTTTTGTGTGTTTCAGTTTGTGTAGGTCGTTGTGTTTCAGTATGTTTGTGTCAATATGAATGTGTTAGTATGTGCAGATTTTTGTATGTTTGTGCCAGTGTATTTGTGTTAATGTGTGTGTGTGTGTCATTGTGAGTGTTTCAGTAGATTTGAGTCAAAATGACTGTCAGTGTATTAGCGTGTGTGGGTTTTAGTGAGAGCGTGTCAGTGTATATGTGTGTGTGTTTCTGTATGTTTTTGTCAACGTGAGTGTTAGTATGTGCGCGATGTACTGTGTGTCAGTGAATGTGTGACAGTGCGTTTGTGTTAATAAGAGTGTCGGTATGTGCATATTTTAGTGCGAGTGTGTAAATCAATACATATGTCATATATGTGAGTATGTCATTGTGTGTGTTTCAATGTATTTCTTTTTGTTTTTAATATGAGTGTTAGTGTGTGCGGGTTTCTGGGGTAAGTGTGTCATTGTATATGTGTAAATGCGAGTGATTCTGTGTGTGTGTTTCAGTAGTTTTTTTCTATATTTGTGTCAGTGTGTAGCGTGTCAATCCATATTTGTGTGAATCAGTGTATCTATTTCAGTATGTCTTTCTTTATAAGATCGTCGGTGTGAGTGTATATGTGCCAATGTCAGTGGGTCATGGTTTATTTCGGTGTGTTTGTGTCAACATGACAGCCAGTGAGTTATTGCGTGCGGGCTTATTCTGTGAGTTTGTCAGTGTGTGTCAGTGAATGTGATTCGGTACGTTTGTGTCGATATGAATTTCAATGTGTTTGGGTTTTAGTGTGTAGATGTATATGTCTCAAATTGAGTGTGTCGGTCTGTGTGGTATTTCAGTAGATTTATGTCGATGTGTATGTGCCAGACTTCACGACTGAGTGTATATGTTTTAGTGTTGGTGTACCAATGTGTGAGAGTTTATTTCAAAGTAAGTGTCAGTGTGTGTGTGTTTATCATTGTGCTAGTGCATGAAATGTGTGAAATACATCAAAAATATCCTCCGATTTAAATCAGTTTCCACCTATTTAGGGAAAACTAACTCCTAAAATAATATTTAGTTTTTATTGATGACAAAGAGTTTTTATGGGCTGAAGGGGGAGTTCTTTTGTTGTTTTGACGTATGATCGAAGTAAGTCTAGAATCCATTTCAAGTAGTATACAGCTTCAATCATGTAAACGATCGTTAAATGTAGCTTGGCGTCTGGCGTAACTGCTTGTTTTTTACATTGGCTATTATGTCATCTAGATTTCACTTTTCTATGATTAACTAATCATTGGAGACAAACGATGGTTCCTTTAATAAGGGCCCTGTCTGATTTCCTTCCCGCTCCTAGTACGAGCATAATCTACTTCTCCATCTAACAATCACATTACTGAAAAGTAATAAACAAAACCCAAACCCAGTCTCCTTCTTTCACGCACGAAGAAAACATATCATCAATAACTGTAGAACATATGTATTTGCTTTTGAAATTTCTTCTGTTTTTAGGAAGTTCAAGGTCTGGATACAATGAAAGATTTAAAAAAAATTCTACACGTTCGACACATTCTTATTAAATGTGCACCTCAGTTCCGACCTGTAATTCTCGTAAAACATCAGGATATTATCACTGAAATATCAAAAATTGGATTAAATCATTAGAGCTTGTCGTCTGCTTTAACCAAATTCAAATACGCTTTGCCTGTCACACGTTAGTTTCCGATCGATCCGAATTGACTACATATGGAGTAGTTCACCGCTTGTCTGAACTATAAGTGCCTGAAGATCGCGTGGAGTGACTGCAGAAAAACACGGAAAACCGCTTTCAGGATTTTAAACCCTGCCGTCCTGAATGCTAGGTAGGAGGGCGAATCCGCCCTGCTACTGACTCGGTGGCTCCTGAAGTGGACAAGTCAACGGTATTACACGTTGTCCTTCAGAAAGAAGTCTTCGAGAAAGTTGCAAGAACAGCTTTCAAATGAATTAAATTCATTATTAACGCGCCATAGAAACAGTAACTTCTTTGCGATAGAGTTTCAAAATTGTAAATATGGATTGGTAATTATTGAACAGGAATCTTTATGCGTATTGAACTGCTAATAGATACTCCTGTATGAAAGTTTACTTATAATATAACAGTAAAGGTGTGGTGTTCCAGTGTTGATGATTTTAGTAGTCTATTTATTGTTTACTCTACTTTGCCGCTTTAATGGAAAAATGTTGACCTCTTTGGAGTTCTTTATAAAAATCCCATTGTAATGATAGTTTCTTGGTGCTAGTTTTTTTTATCACGTTTCAGTGTGCATAATTTATAATGGTGTTTTGTATATATTGTCACCTTATCGGAATGGTTTTTCGAATGTTCTGTTTCGCGTAAGTTGTGTAATCTTTTTAGAATGGATCCAGTTTGTCTTCTTTCGACTTGGTGTATTGTTTCAAAGTGCATTACATCGTACATTTCTGTAACTCTGATCCTATGGCTGGTATATAGAATTAATTGAGGCAATTATTTATTAATATTTGTAGCTGCGATAGTTTGGTGTTACGCTATGTTCCCAAATTTGGCAGTCATGTGTTATGTTTGGTAATATTGTTGTTTTGTAAAGGTGGAGTATTTTTGTTTTTAATTGGGAATAGATTTTTTTTATAACATCTAGAATATTTAGCCGCTTTTCTTCCATATAACGAAGGAAGGTGAGTGCTTAATTTATGGTTAATCTAATGGGATATTCTAGAGGGGTACACGAACCCCTAGGGGTTACTCAGTTAATCGTAGGGGGTTCTCGACAAGATTTACGTAATGGCGGACTGGCTATTTCAAGAGTTTAATACGCAAAATGGTGAATATTTCTCATTGTTGGCAGTAGTGGAGCTTAAATAAAATATAAAAAAATAGGTCGCACTATGTTGTTAAGGGGGTTCGCCATTGTCTGGGAAATTTTATGGGGATACGTGGAGCTAAAATGTTTGAGAAACATTGCTCTAAAGTTCTGGTGATGATTCTTCCAAGAAATCTGCTAACCGAATATTCTTAAGTGACGGCTTATTGATCATTAGACGGCGGGCTGCCGTAGTGTCTTAGGGATCTTTTTTAGGCGATAGGGAACGGGATAGTTCATGGCCTTTTTGAGGAGCCACGCCGGCATTCCTATGGAGTAACTATGAAAAACCACGGAAAACCGAGGTCAAGATAGCGTGGTACGAATCTGAATTGAACCCCCGTCCTTGCGAATGCGAAGTTGGAGTTCAGTTTTCGATATTTGATTCTCCTGGCTGAGGCGGCTAACTGTTGTAGAGCTAAACCTCTTATCAACAATCGAATGTTCATATAAATTAATTCAATTTAAATTTCTTTAACACGTTCAAGTAACTTTTTTTTTTTTTTTTTTTTTTTTTTTACGATTTCATTCCTCCCAGCAGAAGGCTGGGAGGCGGGCTGCTGGAGAGTCATAGGGGACTCTTTTCAGCCAATCTACTACTACGGGGAGGGAAGGGGGATGGAAGGTCGGCCGTGGCCTTGTAGGGAACCATCCCAGCATTCGCCTAAGTGTCTGAGGGAAACCACGGAAAACCTCAGACAGGATGGCCGAACCGAGTTTAACCCCGGTCCTCCTGAATGATAGGTAGGAGGCCAATATTGGCCTCCTCCCATCTCGGACACGTTCAAGTAACATTTTTTTTTTTTTTTTTTTTTTTTTTTTTACCTTTCATTCCCCCAGCTGAGGGCCAGGGGCGAGCCGTTGGAGGGCATAACAATTGCCCTTTTCGGCTTTTGATACCTTATGCTCCCAAGAGTTTTTATTAATTAAAATGGTAGCAATTATAACAGACAGTAAATTTTTTAGAAGTAACAGTATTTACATATTTTTTATATTATAAAATAAAAAAGGACACATTTAACAGCTTTAGAAAAGTAGCAGAAATTAACAATTTAACATCAAGCAGAGCTTTTGATGATGAAGGTGTTTAAAAACTTAATAATTGAAACAACTTTCAGCAGTCATTGATACAGAATTTTTAGTGATTTTAACTATAGAATTTTTGTGATAGTTAACAGTTTACTATAAATAATAACATTAACTATAATCTTTAGGATTTTAATGACGATGAGATGAAAAGATGGGTGAGAATTGATTTTGGGACTGTACTTGTTCTTTGTATATATCAAAATATATACAGTAATCCTTGCTGCATTGGTAATGGTTTTAGATCTATTAATGCTTAGAAGTATTCGGTATAAATGGACTGCAATGTTTGGGCAGTGCCTGCGATATTAGATGTGAGAAATGTTTTCATCACTGCATTCTTCTAAAATTGAGAGTGCTATTATGTGAGGAGGATATATATACTTTTGCTTGGGGCGTTTGTGGTTTATAAGTTTTGCAGTGAGTAACGTAAGGAGATCGGGGCGGTTTGCAAGAAGGCGCTGACCATATTTCTGTCTGAGCAAAAATAGTCTATTACGAAGTGGTTCTAATTTGGATATTGAGTAAACCAAAGCAGATGGACTGGTGTGATCGAGGCGAAGGATGTTACGAAGGATACGGCGCTCACTAGATTCGAGATGCTCAATTTTGGAGGGGGGGAGGAGAGAGGAAATAGGGGCGGCATACTCCAAGATGGGGCGGACAAACATTTTGTAGGTGAAAAGTAAAGTGGGTTGGGAGTTGAAAGAAAGTTTCGGACGGATACATTTAATAAGGTTAGTGCGGGAAAATAGCTTCTGTGTTAGGGATTTGAAATGTTGATTAAAGTTGAGGGTTTTGTCCAGGTATATGCCTAAATATTTTACAAAAGGGGATATAGTGATTTTTGTATTCCAGATTTTAACTTTTAAATTTGATTCGGACTGGTAGAGAGTGGAAGTCTTATGTCTATGTTGGAATAGGACTGATTGAGTTTTTGTGGGGTTAGGTTTAATCCGCCACTTTTTAAAATAATTTTCAAGTGTCGTTAGATATCTATTGGCGCGGTGGTTAAGAAATAATGTATTTCGATGTGAACTCCAGTAAGCGGTGTCGTCTGCATATAGTGCCATAGATTCAGATGGCAGGAGAGGTCTAGGGATATCAGAAGTATACAATATGTAAAGTATGGGAGAGAGCACGGCGCCTTGCGGTACGCCGGCCTGAGGAGTGAAAGGGGAAGAAAGAGTATCATGAATTTTGATCTGGCAAGTCCGAAAAGAGAGAAAATTTTGAATGAGTTGAAGAAAAGTGGGGGGAAAGCCAAAGGAAGAAAGTTTGTAAATAAGTCCATCGTGCCACACCTTGTCAAAAGCCCTTTCTATATCCAGAAATATGGCGAATGTTGCATGACCTGCGTTTAAAGATTTGGTGATGTCGGATGTTAATGCAAGTAGGGGATCAGATGTTGAATGATGAGGGCGAAATCCGGCCTGAAATTGTGGTATTAAGTTCAGTGAGTTGGCGAAACGGAGGATGCGTGATTGAAGGATTTTTTCAAAGATTTTTCCAGGAACGGGTAAAAGAGAGATGGGACGATATGAGAGAGGGTCATGGAGCGGTTTTTTAGGTTTCGGTATCATAATGATTTGGGCGCGTTTCCAGAGAGGAGGAAAGTATGAGAATGACAGACAAGAGTTATAGAGGAGGTGGAGGAAGGGAATGATTACATGTCGAGGTGACGAACGGAGAATAAATCTGGTTATTCTGTCATGACCGGGTGATGAATTTCTACCTGTGTAGAGGGCACTTTCTATTTCCATATCTGTTATTTCAGTGATAAGTGAATTTTGTAATTCGTTTGGGACATGAGGTGAGTGCAGGATGGACGGAAGGGTGCGTCTGACGAGTTTTTGGAATGAATCATCAAATAGGGGGTCACTCGGTGATGAGTAGATTTCCTTCATCGTTTCCGCGAACATGTCGGCTTTATCTGAATCACATGTTGATGTAATGTTGTTGACAGTCAGTGGGTGGGAAGGAGAAGAGTATTGTCCTGTAAGGATTTTGAACCGTTTCCAATAAAGACCACCTCGTTTGTAATCAAGAGTAGCACAAGTCTGCTCCCACTGTTGTTGTCGGTGAAGTGCTACCTTTCGTCTAATAGTTGCATTCAGTCTGTTCCATTCACTCCTGAGTAATGGGTTATGATTATGTTTTAACTGCCGGTAAAGTCGGCGTTTCATGCGGATGAGAGGGAGCACGGAGGGTGGCAGCGTTGGCTTATATGGAAAAATTTTCTTATTCGGGATTGCTGAATCTAAAGCAGTCTGGAAGGTTCTCTCGAACTCTGAACAAAGGTAGTCAATGTCTGAAGAATTTCTGACGTGAAACGGCCGAAGAAGAGACTCAGATATGGTAGATCGGAATTTTGACCAGTTAGCTTTTGAGTAGTTTTTAACGATGCGAAATAGAGGGGAGGACTTTATTTTGTGGAAAGAAGACGAAAACGTGATGGGAATATGGTCACTGGTAATGGAGTCGCCGAGGCGTGCTGTAGATAGGGTATCATTGAGTGAAGGACTATATAGCACATGGTCAGGGGATGATGTGCCGCGAACAGAAACAAGTGTGGGAGAGTTTGTGGAAAGATGGCAAATATTTTCGGAAAGGATGAAGTCAAATAGGGCAAGGCCTTTGGAATTACAGGAGTGATCTCCGAGGGATGTGTGCCGAGCATTAAAATCACCCAGAATTATAAAATTTTTAAATGAGGAAAGATATTTTAAAAATTCAACAGGAAGAGGATCTTGTGGGCGGGAGTATAAGCAAACTACAAGAAGAGGAGGCGAGTTTTTGTGGAAGACTTGAACGGCAACAGTTTCAAGGCAAGAGAACTGAGCAGGAAGGGAGACGTGTGTGGCAGAGATTGAAGATTTAGTGAAAATGGCTACACCACCCCTTGCATTGTCTGGCCGATCTCTTCGAAAGGTTGTATACCCAGAAATTTTTAAAGGGGATGAGGGAGAAGCGAAGGTTTCAGCCACGGCTACTATATGAGAATCATGTTTGATAACTGAGGTGTGGAGAAGAGTTCTTTTATTACGGAATCCACCAATGTTCACGTAGAAAAAACGTAAGGCTTCACTCGCCATTGTCGGGTATGTCTAGTCGGGAGAGGTAGGATGGAGGAGGTAGTTTGCTAACTGTGACGTGTAGTTGGTTGTTTTCTTGACTAATTTTAACAGTTCTATTTAGAAAATGTCGGGACTGTTGTTTCATGAGTTTGATGATATCTTGTTTTCGGTCCTGAAATAGGTTAGTCAGTACGGTAATTAATAGTCTGATTAAATCGTCTTTTAAGGTTAGGTCGTCCACCATTTCAGAGTCAATAGTCTCAGGTATGGGAAGAGGGTCGTCTTGGCATTTAATTTTTGCTGTCATATTCGGAGCTATTGCTTCCTTAGGTTTCTTGGGACATTTTTTAGATGTGGCGTTATGAGGACCAGAACAGTTGGTACATTTTGGGGGAGCTTCTTTTTGGGGACATCTGATAATGGGGTGATCACCACCGCAGTGGGTGCATGTAGGGGTCCGTTTTGTGCATGAAATTGAAGGATGTTCGTAACTGAGGCAGTGGGAACATTGTGCTGGCAATGGAGGTGGAGGATGAGATGGCTCGGTGCGGTACCGAAACATCTGGAAGAAGAAGCCCTCTTCCAGAAGTTGATCTATTACATATTTATTGGGTGTGATAATACGCATCATCATCGTAGGTTTGTTGGTCTGTCTAGATCTGATTCGGAAAACTTTAATAAACTCAAGATTTTGCTCTGTTAATGCTTGTCCAATTTCTTCTTCGGAAATGTCAAAGTCCACTCCCTTGACCACAACTGAGAAAGTAGGGGAACGGAGAGGTTGTGGGACAGTGAAGCGAGGAGGAGCGTATGTTACAGAGACTTTTGTATGAAATGCAGTGGAAAGCTGGGTCTGGATCAGACTGGCGAGGTCAGCGCAAGGGCTCTTGACAATGAGAGAGGCACGAGTGGTCTTGAGGTAGTCTATTGGTTTTTGAATATAATGGCGGAAGGCTGTGGCGATTTCTTTTTGCGTTATTTGAGAAGGGATGTTGTTCACAAAATAGGTGTGGACGGGTGTAGGACCTCTATGATGGAGGAGGTGAGGGGGAGATTGTTGTGAAATGGATGGTGATCCAGGTGAGAGAGGTGAATTGTTTTCAAAAACGTCAGGGCACGGTGATAAGTCCATAGGTTCAGAGGGAGCGGGGCTGGGAGGAGTGGAGGGTCCATTCTGTTTAGATTTCTTCGTTGCAGGAAGAATTTGAGTTGAAATATTTACAGGGAGCTTTATCTTAGAGGCTTTTTGGCGAGTTGAAGAGGGTGGTGGAGTCCTAGACTTAAGGGCATCGGAGTAGTTTTGGGAAGGATGCTGGGATGACATGGTGAAAGTGTAGCGTGTGGTTTGCGTCGCGTGTGTCGCCGGGGCTGAGGTTGTCACCGTAAGGTTCGACAACCCCGGAGACACCCTACTCAGAGCAGCCCGCGGGATGACCGCCAACGACGGGTCCCTGGAGCGCAGATGTCCCTAACAAGCTTTCGGATGAATTGAGTAGTTGTGAAATAATGAGAGATGAGGTGATTTGAAGATCTCGACGAGAAGTCTCGACGTGCCCGAACAGAAGCTGTAGACGCAGGAACGGCAGCAGCAGGCTCGACGAAAGCTGATCGTAGACTGTGAGGACGAAGAAAAACTGTTGTGCGAAGAAGCAGGAATCTATAGAACGACGAAAGATGTGATGATCTTGCAGATTTTCCTGCGCTTCGCGCAGGAAAGAATTTTTCTCTTTCTCTTGACTAGAGACGTCGATAGCTATAGGCGTTGAAGCAACAAATAATAGTAGCACGAGTAAACTTAACAGCCTAAAATTGGCAGCACTGCTAGTTAAAGATTCAACTAGCGCGAATCAGCGTCGAAAGCAATCTCACTCAACAATGTGTTCAAGTAACATCAAGTTGAATCTTTATATCAAACGAGATAAACGCTTCGTCTGCGAGTAGCAGTTTACGTTTCGCTGACCGAGATTCACGCCAGATCTACTGATTGATTTTGTTTGGGTTTCGATCACTGTGTGAGCAATACTCTCAAATGTAAAATAAGATAGGTTGCATCTTCGGGTGTCGTCGTAAGATTTAGAAAATAAGACAAAACGGTCCGAAAATTAGTAATATAATTATGGTAACGAGACAGAAGTCATAGATGTTATGTTGATGTTGGTAACACAGTACTGATGCTACGCCGTTGTACCTATTGTCAGTCTCTGTGTAATGAATTCATATATATATATATAATAAGTAGAGTAAGTCTCTAACCAAATGTGTTTTCGAACCAGACACTTATTATTATTTTTTGTTATAGTTTTATGCCTTGTCGAAGTCGAAGTTATTAGAGACGGCGGCAAGGAACGAGAAGTAATTCGGCCATAGCCTCTTCAAAGGAACCATCCCGGTATTCGCTTGGAGTGATTTGGGAAAACGTTGGAAAACTCAAATGTGGATGGCCGTACGAGGATTCGAAACTGGAATGCGAGGCAAGGGCGTTACCACTACCTCACCACGCTCGGTCCAAACAGTTAACTGAGATGGAAAAGAGCAAAGACCGCAGTGGTACCAACTGTCTTCTAGAGTGCCTCTCGTTTTGAGGCGATGAATGCAGACACTGTGATGGTTAATATCCCGGTTTCAGACTTGAAACCGCGTGTTGTCGGCGCAGTGAGCTTAGCGCTGTGGCCGTGGCCGCCAGCCACAGCGGTCGGGGATTAGCGGCGCTGCTCTCCGTCCGCATGGCTCGCCTCTTCGTTCTCTCGTTTGCCTCCAGTTCTCGCGTCTTCCTGTCTCTTATCATTCCATTTCGTTTCACAGAAGGAGCGATACTCAAGCGACACTCAGGCGACACCTTAGGGATCACATCTCGAGGCCCATAAACAGATCTACCGCTGACAATGTACAGTACCTGTTAAGACCTGAGATTTTACCTGAGACTATACTGTGTTGTTAGTTTGCTGTAAGATTCATCCAACAAATATACTTTCTGCACAACGTTTTGTTGCAAAACACCGACCTGCAGTTTGTATTATCAAATAAAAATCTAACATATATATGAAGTCTAAAAAGTAAGGGATATTCGAATTGTTGGTGAGAAATATCAGATACTTCACGTTTATTACAATATAATTACTTCGAGTTTTAGAAATGAGTTGTTGCATGGGCAACGTTAACAAAAATAGTTTCACTTATGCGTCCACCATTTCAAAAAATCGTGATTCTTTATTTACACCTGCTAAGTGTGTGGTCAATGCGGGAAAGCTGCATAGTATGCTATAAAGCTAGATTGTTGCTGTATATCGTAAATAATTCTAAATCTCTTCAAATTATTTTGCGAGGTGTGTTAAAAAACCAACTGGAGTTTTCATTGTTTGGAAAGTTTTTGTTTATTCGTCTACATCGATGTGATCCCCTTCAAAATCGTTTCTATTATATATTACACACTTATTCCAGGGCTTCTTGCAATCCCCAAAATACTTCTAGAGCTCGATCTTTGAGATAGCTTTTAGCTCTTTCAGCGATGCACTTTTAATCTTATCTATGCTCGTAAAACGACTGCCCTTCAAAATTCTCTTTATTTTTTTGGAACATTTCTGGCGAATATATTGTCTGTGGCATCATTAAAGTGTTTGTTTTACAAACAAGCAGCGATGTGTGAGCAGGTGCATTATCGTGATGCAAAAACCATGATTTGGATTGCCACGAATCTTAACGTTTTCTTCGCATTGCTTCTCGCGAACGGTGTTGAGCTTGAAGTTTGTATTCCTTATTGATCGTTTGACCTTGTGGCAAGAGCTTTATACTAATGAAAAATCACCGACTGTATCAAAACACGTGTTATCATTTCAATAGTTGACAAGAGACTAAACATCCAATATAGCTCAAAATGTATACATACCTTTAAGACATGTTTGCCAACACAGCAATGAAAAAATTGTGTCAGTCGAACTAATTTAACCCACGAAACTTCAAAATTCCCGTTACTTTTTAACACACCTCGTATATGTTTAGATCTACCTAAGACTTCTGTATTGTTAGTTTGTTGTCCATCTTCACCAGCACAGTCTCTGCGAGATTCAGTCAACAAATATAGTTTTTGAAAGCACATGTAATTAAAAATATTCTGCGCAACGTTTAGTTTCAAACCACCGACCAGCAGTTTGTATTTTCAAACAAAATCGAACATATTTATCCTGTGTAAAAAGTAATGGATATCTGAATTGTTGATGAGAAATATCAGATACTCTAAGTTTATCTATAAAACGAAAACCGGGTATATTGGTTCCAGAAAAACTCAAAAACTACTGCGCAGATTTCAATGGGCTTTTCACCGTTTTAAAAATTAGAATTTCAGCTGATTTGTTTGGCATGTCGTATGATTCAACGTATCAGTAAGTGAAAATCTGAAAGTATTGCGTGATGCACGAAAGATGAAATACCAACTAGATGCATACGTCATTCTTCGTAAAAAAAATGAAAATAATAATAATATCCATATTATCGCATGGATCGGTTTCTTCCTTAAATTTTGGTTTTTAGTCTTTAAACCACATAGATCGTCGTCATAAGGAATGCGAAGAGGAAACTACGTAAAGTGGAAAATATGTTAATTAATTTTAATAATATAATGAAAAATCCTTTCGATATCTTCTTTGCTTGTTGAAGCTATTATCTCGGACCGAAATTTTACAATCTCTGATTTTTTAAGTGAAATTGTATTCGCTGTTAATAGTTAGTAATGTATATTTGATACGTTTGAAAATAAAACTGAAAAGTTTAAAACCGTTAGTGTTTGCATTTCCAGTGTTTTTATAATTTATCGTTGGAAGATTCTGTGTTTACATGTCCTGAAAAAATTAACTGTTTCTATTGCTGCACAAATCGCTGTGGTTATTTTGAAGAAACTTGGTACATCATAGATGACGACTAAATACATTGCAGGAATAAATCAACACCAACCCCATCTCTTTTCTGCTACACCGAAGTTCAGTCGTTCAAATATGTATGTAAAATGGAGCTACTGACATAAAAGTTGATTCAAAAGTTAAGAAAGCTTGCGTCTGTTGTGAACTTCAATATTTACTATGTGGCAAAATCAACCTAGATCATTCCAGGCAACTCTGGGAACTCTTCTAGTTACAAAATAATTACTACAAGTTTTAGAAATGAGTTGTTGCATGAGGAACGTTAGCAAACATAGTTTCAGTTACACGGGCACCATTTCTTATTTACATCTGGTGTAGGTGTCGTCCTCGTGGGAAAGCTGCGTAGTATGCTATACAGCCAAATCATCACCGTCCATCTTTAATACTTCTACATTTCATCAAATTCTATAGAAATTTTTTCAAATATTGTAGAAAGAGATCCCTTAGGGCGAAATTCCGATCTAGCTAGTGGTCGTATGTCGGTCAGATCAGGACAGGTGGTCATGAACGTTGACCTTAAACACTGATACTTTGTCCCTGAATTGTCAGAGATTTATCACTTTTACAGCCTCTACGATTTTCCTCTTCCATCCCCGAACAAATGAGTTTCATACAAATGATGTGTTAAAACTATGTAGTTGAAGGAATCAGCTAGGCAAATATATATATAAAAAAATTAATACCGCTGTTGTCACCGAAAAATGTGCTGCCATATATCAATATGGTCCTCATTTCCTTCGCTCTGTGGAAGAATAGATTAGAACATCAATCTTCATTGATTATCTAAGTCTTAAGGTTTCAGCTTTAACATTATAGGAGTCTTTATAATTCCCTCTGCAAGAAATAAATTCAATACTTGGTTCCCTACTGCCGCAATCTTGCCTAGACAGCTAAAAGAGACCTGACACCTGATGAAGACAGCAGAGCTAGGTGTCGAAACGTCGTGTTTATACAACACTATCCTGCTGGACATTCGAGAGGATTACATCAGTACGTCGGAAAGTCTCCACTCACCCGTCGGGTAAGGATACATTATGAAGGATCGAATAGTACAGTTCTTGGCACAATGCAGTCTGTAAAGTACATATCTGCGGCAATTCAAAATAACTGCGGATAAAGCGGAATGAGGTGGTTATGTAGGAACATGCTTCGTTTGCTAATATTAAGCCACCTGTTTGCAGCTACATAAAAAGAGTACCTGGCTCCAGGAAACCCTCATTGAATGTAGGTCCACTGCGTGGGAGCCGTGTCAAAATGGAGTGTTTAATGAAGTCTATAAGACGAAGATAAGAGAGCGTCCGTAATCTATGTAGCTTCAGTTTGGCCTCCTGTGAAACCTCTCCCCCCCCCCTCCCCCTC
This sequence comes from Vandiemenella viatica, assembly GCA_031002005.1. Taxonomy (NCBI): domain Eukaryota; kingdom Metazoa; phylum Arthropoda; class Insecta; order Orthoptera; family Morabidae; genus Vandiemenella; species Vandiemenella viatica. The sequence goes on from JARYHS010009186.1 coordinate 236,471,019, forward strand.
ACGTAACCCGACGTGGCTTTTGACGCTACTCCCGCATTACACGTAGCTTTTTTCCTATTGATTCCAGAAGACATTTTGTACTGTTTTCTCTTGTCAGACTATCGTAAATTACATAAGGGAATAATTAAATAACTGCAATAAATATTCACATGCTGTTGTGTGTTCTGTACCTCATTTTAACCTTGACAAATATTATGAATGAAAAGCTACGTATCTTGGCTCAGAACCCCTCCCCCCCCCTCCCCACGTGTCCCACCGTAGCTTCCCCGCCAATTTATTGTTAGGATCCCCTACACCGAGCCAAGTGTTTTATGGACGCTGCCTAACAGCCGCTCGTTTCGGCAGAGTCAGTAGGATAGACAGAGAATAAAAGATTTGCCCGACGAATTTGGCTTAAAACGTACGCTACGCCGAAAGCATTGTTGAACCACAACGATAGAATGATTCCACCAGTATTTAGAAAACGTTCTGCCGAGGTCCTCAATACAAATACCGCCAATCGGTTGGGACAGCAAAATAAAATAATACAGAGGCAAATCTGATTGATTCATACGTTTGGTTTTTTACAGGAAACTCAAAGGAGCGATGCAAGCAAATCTCTTTCTGGAGTAGCAGTACCCCTGTGATTTTCCTATACCAATGCGGAGTGAATGAAGGATGAGAGCCTAACAAAATAAAATAGGCTGCCCCTTGCTTTTATCTTTTCCATACTGGATCTTCCGGCAAACTTTACAGTCCTTCGGCAGCGGAGAGTAAAATGCATCGAAGAGTGAAATAACACTAATAGAATGTCTGACTTGACGGTGGGCTTCAAATCCGTCCTCTGTTTTACGACAGAAGTTGTTTCCATCACCGAGTATCTGAAAATTTACTACCACTACTAAGGGATTAGTTTGCGAGTCAATTGTTAAAAGTCGGAAATAAATAAAAATCGAATGCTGCAATATTTTTATGAGTACGTAAATTTTAGAAATCTGAGTTATGGTGTGACTAATGCACTTACGGATAGTACGAGGTGCATTCAAGTTCTAAGGCCTCCGATTTTTTTTCTCCGGACTGGAAAGAGATGGAAACATGCGCATTGTTTTAAAATGAGGCTGCGTTCATTGTCAATACGTCCCAGAGATGGCAGCACCGTACGGCAGATGGAATTTTACCACCAGCGGCGTGAATGAGAACTGTTTTAGATACTTAAAATGGCGAGGTTTTCCTTACTTGAACAGCGTGCAATCATTCGTTTTCTGAATTTGCGTGGTGTGAAACCAATTGAAATTCATCGACAGTTGAAGGAGGTGATGGAGTTATGGGTGTGTCGAAAGTGCGTTCGGGGGTGCGACAGTTTAATGAAGGCAGAAGATCGTGTGACAACAAACCGAAACAACCTCGGGCTCGCACAAGCCGGTCTAACGACATGATCCAGAAAGTTGAGAGGATTGTTTTGGGGGATCGCCGAATGACTGTTGAACAGATCGCCTCCAGTGTTAGCATTTCCGTGGGTTCTGTGCACAAAATCCTGCATGACGACCTGAAAATGCGAAAAGTGTCATCAAGGTGGGTGCCACAAATGCTGACGGATGACCACAAGTCTGCCCGTGTGGGATGTTGCCAAGCAATGTTGACGAGCAACGACAGCATGAATGTGACTTTCTTTTCGTCGGTTGTGACAATGGATGAGACGTGGATACCATTTTTCAATCCAGAAACAAAGCGTCAGTCAGCTCAATGGAAGCACACAGATTCACCGCCACCAAAAAAATTTCGGGTAACCGCCAGTGCTGAAAAAATGATGGTGTCCATGTTCTGGGACAGCGAGGGCGTAATCCTTACCCATTGCGTTCCAAAGGGCACTACGGTAACAGGTGCATCCTACGAAAATGTTTTGAAGAACAAATTCCTTCCTGTACTGTAACAAAAACGTCCGCGAAAGGCTGCGCGTGTGCTGTTTCACCAAGACAACGCACCCGCGCATCGAGCTAACGTTACGCAACAGTTTCTTCGTGATAACAACTTTCAAGTGATTCCTCATGCTCCCTACTCACCTGACCTGGCTCCTAGTGACTTTTGGCTTTTTCCAACAATGAAAGACACTCTCCGTGGCCGCACATTCACCAGCCGTGCTGCTATTGCCTCAGCGATTTTCCAGTGGTCAAAACAGACTCCTAAAGAAGCCTTCGCCGCTGCCATGGAATCATGGCGTCAGCGTTGGGAAAAATGTGTACGTCTGCAGGGCGATTACGTCGAGAAGTAACGCCAGTTTCATCGATTTCGGATGAATAGTTAATTCGAAAAAAAATCGAAGATCTTAGAACTTGAATGCACCTCGTAAATAGAAAATACGTATTATGAAGGAGAGTCAAATGAAAACCTTGAAAGTGTAATGTAAAATCGAAAGTGCACGCCAGTCGTCTGTAAGTTGGCACGCCTGTTTGAAATGATGTGCCGGATGTCCCCACAGGTACAAGCACAGTGTAGATGCGCAAGCACCAGTACAGGAACGGTAGAAAGATGGCCGTCCCACTAGCAACGTGCACCAAAGAAGGTGATTAGATTTTTGCAAAATGAAGATGTACAACCTATAAAAATTTGTCACAGAATGAAGTTACAATGATGCTTGAATGTCGCAGCAGCAAGTCTATGAATTGTGTAGGAAGTTCGCGAATGGTGTGACGTCTGTAGCTGGGAATTCAGGCACTTCAGAAGCACTGTTGACATGCATTGTGCATGGAGGAGACTAACATCGAAAAATGATACAGGTGACCTCTGTGTGTGCACAATACAAAAATTTAAAAATTAATTAAGGTTTTCATTTGACTCTCCCACATAATATTTACGTTATGAATGAAGAAAACTGTTTTCCGTAAGCTTTATGAAAAAAGTATATCGAATCATATTCGATAGAGTGCTGTTTTAAATGGCGTATGATTACAATGCTTAGTTCTCAAAGCTTTCATTGTGAGCGGCCTGGTTGATTTCCTTCTCTAGTGACGTATCCTAACAATATGTTTTAAACAATTGAGCAACCATTTTCAGTAATTTCAGTACAATGAGGAATTTACTGAAAGTTAATTCTTTCTGAGAGCAGTAGGATTAATTGAAAAAATGAACGAACTTTTGCGAAAATTAGTATCGAATTATTGGACACGTTTTCACATTTATTCGTTGTTTGTTTTTGTGGGATGCTATTAAAAGTTCATTTTACTTCGCATCGCTACCGTTTTTTTCCGGTTATGTTTATCTTGTATTACAATCAACATCGTAGTAATTAAAGGTCTGCAACAACTCGTTTCCGAAATTCTGATGAATATACATTTAACTGAATTTGCCGATATTTGAACACGATACCTAATGTACTGAACTGCATTTGCAGTATATGGGATTTGGAAAATATCTGAAACATTCTTCAAATCAATTTGTACCAAGCAACGTTGCTTTCAGTTACATTGTTCCCGTCTACTATGTTGCTGGATTTTACAAAGCATTCAGACTTGACGCGGTATTCACGAAATGTTTTGTACCGGAAAGCGTTGTTCTTACGTTTCATTTGTTTTGAAATTCGTTTGATCCAACGACGCAATATTTATAATGATTTATATAAACGCAGATGAATACATGTGAATCTTACAGCTAACAAATCTTTACAAATCGTATTCGTTGTAAAGTTTCAAATACTTCATTGCAGCATCAATAATGTATGAACAAAAGAGTTTTTAAGCAAAAGAGAGGTGGTATTTCATAAAACAGCATTTTAGTTTTAAATTATTTCAGATTCAAAGAATTTTTTTAATAAAATATCCGTGCTTAAAGCCTGTTGTTTGGTGCCATATTGTGGAACAGCTAATATTACATATTACCGAAAATAAAGCCAACGTTTCACTACAATAGAGCGCTATTATATTAAACGAATTTTTAAAATATTTCTCTCCAAATGTGAAACGTTTGGATGAGGATTTTCAGTCTCTAATATTGCCGGCCGGCGGCATGAATGTGTTATACAGTTCAGTTCGTTTTTTTTTTATATATATTAGTAACGTGATAGACATGTACGCTACACGATACTACGAACAGGAGAATTTTATGGAAATAAACAGCAAGTTTTATCTCGCCTGAGTATCAAAATGAATGCATACTTTTTTTACTTCAACTCATCGTTTGGGGAGCGTGGCGTGATATTTTATTTTTATACACTTCTTTTTCCTTACTGTTTTTCTGTTTCCTCATCAACAGCAGCTTACATACTAATTAAAAGTTCGCGATGCCATTTCGATCCCTGTGTTGACACGAAACGCTGTTGTGAGTAGCAGTTTGTAAGGTTTTCTCTGAACTTTTGATTTAAATATTAAACCCAGTAGCTCAGTGCATTGTGGTATTTTCATGTGTAACACACGTGAATTAGAGCTAAAAATCCAACTATTTTTTTTTTTTTTAATTTGAAAGGCTTTGGCTTTCTGCTAAAAAAAAATCGTTTATAATTCCAAATAGTACTTGTTGCTTTCTGACCGTAAGTTCATATTCAGACTATATTTGTTGTAAGCTTTACCACTTCCTAAGACTTTAGAGAACAGACATTCCACCAGTAATAAGTCAGTCCGCTAGGGTTCAAATGTTTAGCTAATCCGACATTTAAAAAGAAATAAAGTATATCCAATCAATTAGGGTGATTTTATATGTTTTGTAAGTGAAAACTTAATTTCTTGGATACTTGAAGACTTTGTAGTGCTTAGCTATCTTTGTTATTGTTTTTTGGGGGGCCTTAGGGGGCGCGTCGGCATCGAGGTCATTAGCGCTGCTTAGCTATTTAAAGTTAAATTCAGACTCTGCAATAGCAATTTAATAGAAATTTCTTATCACACGAACGAAGAAGAAATATTAGCCATGTGTTCTGATTCTTTCGTTAGCGTCTGTGGTAAGTAACTTGATTTTAAACATCGTCCATCTGTTAACATCAATCCCACTAACTTTATTCTTTACGCTAGAAACTACTTTGCCATCTATAAAAAAGGCGGAATAATAATGAATTATTGTGTCGTCTTGTTTCACGCACTAAACTGTTGGTGCTTTGCAGATTCCAAGCTCCGAACAGCGAATTTCATCCCTTTAAAAAATAAACCAAATAAAAAATAAAATTCTTTGTATTCAATGTGTTTCAATGTTTGCAAAGATAATTTAAAATACTCCCGGCTGACTTTGCTCAGCTGTTTACAGCGTACCTTCACAGTGACTTAGTAAACAAGTGTGTTATTACCGCAGGTAACAGCCGAGTTACAAGTGGCGCTAAGAACAGCAACTTCCCGACAGACACTCCAAAGTTTCCCGTGCCTCGGCCGTGGATCAAGAGTTCTCCACAAACAATTCTCTTCACTGGACCGCGCTGCGCCTCCATTCTCTAAAGTTCCCTCATTTTCCACGCGGAAAAGAATAATCCACCTCTCCCACCTCCAGAGGCGTCTTTAAACACAAGTTCGCAACTTCATAGTAAAACAGTTTCATGTAAAATATGAGAATATGAAATGTCTCCCAGTATCGTTTTAAGAAACGTGAAAATTACAGGGTAAAGATGGAAAATAATAATGATAAGGCAGAAGTGACGAGTAGAAAGGTGTTTAACGAAAATGAAACTTACAATTTTATTGCTCGATAACGTTTAACTTATCTACAATTATAATAAATTCTCTCATCTCTTTGAAATTCTTTTGGTGGTCAACGTTTTCTGACAGAATCACATTCTAATCATTATGTCTTTTTTTATTTTTTATTTTGCTTTTGTCTTTACACCTCGCCGACGTCGAGGTCGTTAGAGGTGGTAAAGGACTGCGTGCAAGGAACGGGAAGGTATTCGGCCACGGCCTTTTGAAGGAACCATTGCACCATTCTCTATATTTGTCCACAATCGCGTAGTTGTGATAGTTACCATACGTCGTGTCCAAAAGACTCTGTCCATCAAATCGCCAAATTCGATACACGGTGCTCATCATTGGCAATCTGGGTGGCTGAAGCAAGTGCTGGAATTGCCCAGAATACTCCTGAAACCAGTCCAGTACAATCGAAGCCAAGCAACATGGCGGATTATTATTTTGGAATTTACATTTGTTACCAATATGTCTGCTATAGATTTAGGGCTGAAAACGGTCGCAAGTAAGAGGGCACCGTGATTTGCATGGAGTGGTTCAGGACGACCAGAGGAAAAATCTATGAAACATGTCACAACTTATCATATTACTACAACCAACTTGTAAAATCACTTCTAAAAGGTGAAAACCTGAAGTGTTTAAAACTGATATATATATATATATATATTTGTTTTTGTATCTAGAAATACTTAAATTGTATTAATTAATGTTTCATGCATCTGAGAGTCCGCGGCTGGGTACCAGTGTGTATATAATCTTTGGTGTGGTTAGCGCTGTTGTAAAATGCAAAGTAGTTGTTGTGGAGTCGCCAAAGTAAAGATTGCGAGAGTAGTGCTGATTTTTTGTCGCGTGTACAGATTGCTGGGATTGAACACATTTGGCTGCGGAGATGCTGAATTATAGATTGAAGAGCATAATAGAATAATATCAAGATTTTGAAAGTGATTGCCGACATAGAAGATGTGATGCAAACATAGCAGGTAATGAATCTCTGATAATGAATATAAATAATTGAATTAGTAGGGAATATTTTCTCTTTCACGTGGAATAAATTACTGTCCTGAAAGAATATACGTTTTAATTTAGTGTGCGTGAAAGCCGACCACGACCAGAAACACTTTTTTATTCTGTGTATTGTGTTATCGAAGGATGAGACTAACAATTTATCTCGAACATTGAAGGAGTTTTGCGTGATGTAAAAGAAGAGAATATCGTCACCAAGGCAAATATTCCAACACAGCTAATATCAGTTAAAATGTAAGGTTGCTGCATTAACCTCTCTTCTTCAATCTCATTTCATTTGGGAACCACTGATGTTGTTTTCAGTATTTTCTTTCATCGCTCTCTGCTATCTGTTCTCTGTTTTTTGCTTTTATTCCCATCAGTATCGGTTTATTCCCTTCACAATTTAATTAATATCTCAGTATCCCATTTATTCCAGTTTTTCCATTCAGTTCCAATCATTTCTTGATTGTTTCATACTGTTTTTTTTCACCTTGTCCCAGTGAACGTTTCGAAGTATCTTGGCGCCGTTTTCAGATTCATCAGTTTTCAGCCGGAGCTATTAATACTGGCTGGGCAGGGAGGAGGTTTAATTGTTCTCATTATTCGAGCAGTATGATCGGAAATAAATTAATACTGCTGCGCCGGTGTGCCGGTAAATTGTTTTGCGCCTTTCCGGATAAAGCAATTACTGAGTCAGCTCCACCGTGACTGATGTGACGTCATAGCACTGCGTGACAGGAATGTATGTGCGAGCAGTGACTGCTGAAAACTGCGGTGTCTTCTGCAACACAGCACGCTGCTTGTAATTCTGCAACCTGTAAATGAAGTATTGTATTGAAATTATACAGGGTCCGGCAATAAAACCTCCCACATTTCACGTAGCCGGCGTGCGGGTTGTAGTGAGGATACTGATGTGGAGTGTGTTTTGTTTTAAAGAGGTGTACCTGCCATTTTCAGTGTGCGCCATGTCGTGGCTTGGTGAGCATCGTGCGTTTGTTGTGGACGAATTTATTCGTAACAGTTGTTCTCAGATTTTCGGAGACGATTCGAACTTGGCCTACATGATCGTGTCCCGGATAGAAAAACTATTCAACTGTGGGTGTCAATCTTTAGAAAGACAGGTTCAGCACTTAAAAAAAACCTACAGGCCGTCCTCGGACTGTAACTACGCCGGAAAATTTGGCGCGTGTGAGTGTGTCTATGCAACATTAACCAATCTTTGGGGACACTTAAAGCCTATAGTGTACAAACATCGTCCCACAACACTGCAAGCACTTAAAGAGGCCATTACCCAAGAATTGGCAGCCATTCCAAGAGAAATGACGCGAAAATGTATGGAGAACTTTCTGAATAGACTTTGTCAATGTGTCAACAATGGAGTGCAGATATAATTTTTAAAACCAAATAATTAAAAATGGCAAAGTATGTATTTTTCATAAATAAAAGTAATTATTCTCTATCATATTTAGTTTTTATGTGACAACACATTAAAATGAGGGAGGTTTTATTGCCGGACCCTGTAGTTCCTCGTATGTACGTATATCGGAGTTAGAGAATTAAAATATAAATATCTGTAAAGTTTCTTAATGGTTAATTCAAAATGAATAGCGAAAATAGAACTCTTGTAATATGTATCATGGCTGTCTAACTATACGTACATAAGAGCTTCGTTATGCTACAGTTCGTGTAAACTTTGTAATTAAATTTAACTGATTGCAAAACATCTCCGTAAACTATTAAATTAGTTATATACAAGTTACAGTTTATAGTTACCGAGCGTGGTGGGTGAGCGCTAATGTTGTGGCTTCTCATTCGGGAGGACGTCGTTTCGGATCCCCGTTCAACCATCCAGATTTGTATCATTACTATTATTACTCCGCAATTCACTAAAAGCGGGTGGCAGGGGGGCCTTTCACCTATCCTAAAGCGTAGTCGTTCATTTATTCAAGGGAAGGGATATACGGGATATGGCAGGAGGCGTCCATGGGATATCGGGAGGAACTATATCGACATTCGCCTGGCGCGATTTGGGAAAGGTATGGTAAGCCCAGATCAGGTTGACTGCTTTCCAGGGTTGCCCAAAATCATTCCAGGCGAATGCCACGATGGTTCCATCAAACGGCCATGGCCGAATTCCTTCCCGTTCTTTACCTCCGGTCCTTTACCGACACTAATGACCTCGACGTAGAGGAGGCGGAAATCTAATATAGTTTTAGTTAAAAAAACTTTAAAAAAACGTGGTTTTGTAGTAATGTGAACTAAAAAGTTAAAAATAGCCTTAAATATAAATATTGCGTTCAGCAGGGATAGGATAGCTCACAGTCCAGATCAACTTAATTTTTTGAGTAAGCTTAAAATAAGAATAAAGTCTTGACCAAAAAATTAACTCTTTACTTTTGTGACTCTTCATTTACAAATAACTAGCGATAAAAAAAATTAAGACACACACCCTCCGCTTTTTAACACATTAAAGTAAATGTTTTTGGTCAATGAATTTGTTCCAATTTTGAGAATATTCAGAAAATTAAATTATACTGAATTGTGGGCCATCTTAAATATTATTTTTAACTTTTTAGATCATATTGGTACAAAATAGTGTTTTTTTATGATTTTCGGTGATTGGTACAAAAATTTTGTTTACTCTAGTGTGTTCACTTAAGACAGACGTGTCAAGGTCACTTTGCTCTATCCCCACTCCGCTGCCCTTACTGCTCCACGCGGTGGTGAAAGATCTGCTGCGCATGCGCAAACGTGATCACAACATATGTTAAGAGGATGTTCCTACACCCTTGTGCCTGAAATGGAGTGCCAGCTTGTGGTCATGGTCATCTTTTCCCTTCCATGTATTACTTTCAATTCTTAAACCAATATCTTTCCATGCCTCATCACCAATATACGACTTTTACACTCCCATGACCCTCTTCACCCTCCTTCTGTCTTCCAATGAGTCCCATTACAGCTCTTTTATCATATCTGTTACTGATTGCGTTCTGCGATAACTTCCAGAAACAAATCTAGCAGCACTTTTTTTCACCCCCTCCAACTCCTGTATTTGATACGCAAAATGTGGGTTCCACACTACACTACCATATTCAACCAATGTTCACCATATTCACCAAAGTTTCGTAACCCAATTCCTTTACTTCTATCGTACATCCCCTCATAACCTTCCCCATCAAATGCAGAAATTTGAAACCTTTTCCTACCACTTGTCTAATGTGTTCTGCCCAGTTAAGTTTGTTATCAAATGTAATGCCAAGATATTTACATTTCAAGTCTTCAATAAGCAATTCTTTCCCCACCTTATAATCATAATACACCTTTAGTTTTTTATTTGTGTATCTAATAAGCTGACTCTTCTTTGTATTTATCTTCATCCCATGTTTACCAATCCAACTAGATATCCTGTCTAGATCATCCTGCAACTGTTTACAATCCTCAACCATTTTGATCATTTTATATAGGATTATGTCATCTGCAAACAATCTAACTTCTGATAGTAAACAATATGCTAGGAATTATAGTAAATGCAAACTAGAAGAAAGCTAGCGTCAAAAGAAGTCCAGGGCTCAACAAACGCGAGAGCTGCGACAGCGTCGAAAAGAAAATAAAACAGTCAAATCGTACATAAATGTGATAAGTCGGCACTCGCATTGGGCGTTCCACTGATGCATGATCAACCGTGATCGTGGACGAAGAACTGAAATTCCTGCTTACAATCTACATCCACCCTGGCACGCTGATACAAGATGAACAGATGCTGATCCTGTCGGCGCTGGCTCGATACTCGGTCAATATTCATAACATCTTATCCACATTAGAAGGCCCCTCATTTTCATGGGAGACTTTAATGTCAATGCCGACAACGAGATAAGACAGTGCTGAATGACATCATGCTCGCACAATTTGGTGGCGATTCCTGCCCCGACAACATTAGGAAACACCAGAATTGATATGACTATCAGCAGACACTTGAATTCGGCGCTGTGTGAAGTGTACGAATGTTACCTTAACTTGGAAACGTGTAATTCATCTATTCTTTAACTTTTATACTACCTTAGGTAACTACTCTATTAAAGAGATTGGTAATTAAATCACATAAGAATACCAAACAAAAAGATCATCTTTGAAATGTTCCTTGAAATTAATTAAACTTTTTAACAATAAATCAAATAAATGAATGGTTAGCCAATTTAACATGGTAACATTTAATTTTAGCGTTAAAAAATTCGGCGTTCCATGTGGCTTGTCGTTGCCTGTTTATCGCCCTCTGTTGGCCGAAGTTACAGCAAACAGGTTAGCAGATGTTGGTGACTCTACAGTGTCATTGGCTCGTTGCTGCTTTCAAAAAATATTTGATGTTGGGTAATTACGTGAAACCCATTTGTACTCATAGCAAACAAACTTTCAGTTTCCGTTAGAATCATGATTAAAATTTCTGGTCAAAGTAAACATAATTTAGGTATAAAGAGGAAGAGAGGAAAAAAAACAATTTCTGGTTGTAGCAAGTGGGTGTGTTTGATTCATCACATTGTAAAATAAATAATAAGGTAATGAGGGTCTTGCAGCTCTACGGTAATAAAGGTATGTTCCGATCGTGGAATAACATGTTAAATGATACTGCATCGCGTAAAACTTCAGCTGAACGCAAATAACGGCTTCTGATTGCATGCTAGTCGAATTTTACTCAGTTCCAGTTTTCTCTAGCTTGTGTATGCTATTTGCGGGTGTATTAAAAAGGCAAAATGCAGTCCCCTCAAATATCACATCCACGTTACTTTCTTGACTCGATGGTATCAGTTCATCTACCATAATTTTGATGAAGTTAATATTAAAATATTAAATAAGTAAATCTCAAAAATAATTGGTTTTATGTATGGCATGTTATAAGTGACATTTTATAAAGAAACCAAGTACGTTAAAACTACTCAGAATTCACGTCATGGCATGGAAAGAAGTCTCGGGTTACAACTGAACCCATTAAATTTTATTAAGATTAATATCGACTGCAACTCGGCCAACCAGGTACTTTATTTTTTATGTAGAAACTATGTACAAAAAAGAAAAAGGGGGGGGTGTTAAAAAAACGTAATTTTTTGAGGTGTTGTTATGCATCAAAATAAGAAAAAAATGTCTAATAAACATTGGGCCGTAAACGCATACTTTCGGAGTTAATAACAGGTCCGTAATGTGACGCCCGTCCACGGTAATGCATGCCTCAGTTCTTCAACCACCCAGCAGCTGACGAGGCTAACAGAAGCTGTCACTAAAGCATTCAACTGTAAACAATCCTGTGCCATCGTAATGCTCGACATCTCCCGAGCATTTGAATCCGTATGGCACTCGGGCCTCCTGCTTAAGCTCTATGGACAAGGTATCCCGGGTCCATACGTGAAGTTAAAAAAATCATACCTGATCGGCCGCACTTTCAGTGTCAGAGTCGACAGAGATTTCTCTAGTGTCAGAAACGTGAAAGCAAGAGTTCCCCAAGGCTCTGTGCTGGGTCCGACTTTATATTCATTAAATACTGCTGATGTCCCTACAGCCAATGGAGTTTTGGTCGCAACATACGCTGACAATACAGCGTACCTCGCAGCCAGCCGCAGCAGAATTTTAGCCACTCGCCGCCTCCAGGAAATCCTTCAGGTAACGGAAGCCTGAGCTAGGAGATGGAGGATTGATATTAACCTCGCCAAGACTCGCGCTATAATGATCAGTAAAAGGCTTGGGTCTCGTACGCTGCTGACAGCTACATACTCAGGCTACAAGCAATACAAAACAGGGCACTAAAAAGAGCGCTGCACCTACCAGCCAGGTTTCCCAACGACGCTCTCCTCGAAGATACAGGAGTTCCATATCTACATGACAGATTTCGACAAGTAGCTGAAGTATTTTACACAAATTTAAACCGAAGCAATAACCCGGAAATAAACACCATTGACCGTCATAAGAGACCATTAAGCCTATTCATTTAACATAACCAAATACCACTGAGAAGCCACATCAACAGAGAAGCCTTGCATCGCCCAAATACTTCTGCAGGCAATGTCTACGGACAAAATACTCCACCAACTCTCTGCCTGTTAAGAAAAGGCAGTAACGGTGCCATGACGACGACGGCGGCGTAAGCAATCACGCACTCTTTGAAACTGTACTGGTTGGTCCTGTACGCGATGACATGCTTTGAATATATAAATATATATATATATATTACATTTAAGTTCTTAGCAGCAACGAAGGTATTAATGAGGAACGAGTGTGCCCTTATTACCAGTAATCTTTTATTTTTTACATTATATTGTTGTTTTACACTATTTGTGTGTGTGTGTTTTTTTTTTGAGGACATAAAAACACTTCCTAATATCACTAAGTCAAAATAAAAGTAGTAACTATGAACAACCACATTCGATGGACATTTGAACAAGTCACTTATAGAATTTTGGCTCGTAAGATTTTAGATTTCAATGACAATTTGATTTTAGAAACATCTCCATCCATTAAACGATTTAGATCCATTTAAGGTGAAAGTACATAACAAATTTAATGAAGGGTTGTAAGGAGTGCAATGCTATATATTACTTCCAAAAAGTCATTTTTGTGATGAGCTCTCTTTCTTCCTCCATACTTAAATACAATTGATAAATGAGGTATCATTTATAAAATAAGTTCTCCGTTTTGATGACATTATTAAGAAAGTAATTTTTCGAAATTCAATATGTAAATGCCAAAATTATGAACAATCAAGGTCACGGCTATGCGATAGTTCAGAGTCCAGCTTCTAGGCCTCGCTGGCGTCGGTAAGAAGTGATTGCATTACCGATAGATAGAAGCACCACATTTTACAGAGATATTAATAATCTATGTGTGTTCTAGAAGAAGGAGCTTTTCGGGTATTTTTCTTTCTGTGACGGAATTCTTTCATCATTTCTAATTGTTTCGTAAGGGGTTGATCGAACGTATAGAGAAAGTACAGAGAAGAGACGCTCGATTCGTGACCGCTTGCTACAGTCCTTATGAAAGCGTCACAGAACTGATTAGTAGACTAGGCTGGGAGTCTCTGGTAGATAGAAGACGCACGATTCGTTTAAACTTATTGGTAAACATGCGTACTCCCACTTTCACTCACGAGTGTAGTAAAATACTTCGTCCACCAACCTATTTGAGCCGGAATGACAGGATAGATAAGATTAGAGAAATAAGGTGCCGCAATGATTCTTATATGAATTCTTTTTTCCCTCGTACCATTAGGGATTGGAATGCACAACAAAGAGATTATCTTTGGTGCTGAGCACCCTCTGCCACCCACAATTTTGTGAATTGCAGAATATATATGTAGATGTAGATGTAAGACGCTATAGGTGTTTTGATTAAGTCCTATTTCAGTTGACAAATAAACAGTTGCTACAAATGAACCTGTTATTTCTACATCCCACTACAGTCCACCAAACTTTCAATCCATCATGTATCATACGCGAAATTTTCAAACGTGCCATATAGTTTTATATAATGTCGGATAGTTTAATATTGAATCATTGTTGAGCAGGTGTTTTATGTCTCCTTCCTTCTATCTTTCTCTCTCATCCGATTGTTTGGTATTCCATTCTGATGACGACATGATTCCTTCGAGAGCCATCTGTGATACCTCTGCGCAGAACGAAAATGGAAAACAAATGGCTGTTTTATTTTTGGTGCGGATGATACAACAAGCGAGTTGCTTTTGTTCCATGTTGCCTTAACTATGGGTGCATTTGTACCTCCCTCTCATACATTAGTCGAAATAGAAACGCCCTTTTTCAGAAGACCACAATGTTCGTTATACGAGAGCTCGTGACCTCTGAAAGTCATGCCTACACTGCCCGGGGTGAGATACGATCTGCCGTGCAACCTTTTGTCTAAAGGTGACCACTGTACGTTGTACCTGAAAAAAGGCCACACTGCATGTATGTACGTTTTACTGCCAGGGCACACATGTTAATTCAATATTACCTGTATAAGTCGCTATTCGAGATTTCTGCCAAGAAATATTTCGTAGTAGAAAATAAAATTTTATACGTGTAAATAAATTTAGATATACCAGGTAGCACTGCTAATTTATCTATAGAGCTGTCTTCCGGGCATTAGAGCCGCAAACCGTGTCATACTATATTTGTCCCAGGTAATATCCATGTTGGTGTTTTTTTCTAGTTTCTGATTTCGGTTTAAGGAAATAAGCAATGGCATGGTGAGATTGTGTATGTTTTACTGTGAATGGTATGTCGGATAAAATCTACATAATACGGAATAACGATTGGCAATCAGTTACAGGAATACTCGGGGTCTTAAGAGACGGGAAAGAATTGGGGGCATGGAATGGGGAGGAATTCTGACATGGTCCTTTGACTCAACCAACCCGGTATTTGCTTGGAGTGATTATGGAAAATGTGGAAAATTGAAACCTGGCTAGTCTGACCGGGAGACCAACCACATCCTCCCGAATGTCACACCCAGGTCCGGAATATTTAGAGAGAATAAAAAATGGGAATCACAAAAAAATGTTTACATAATGGATGATCAGAGAAGATAAACGTTGGTACTTATCTCTTTCAGAAGGTGGTACCTGAATGATCCACAGTAAATAGTGAATAATGATACTAGTATGAGGATTTTTGATTTACAACTTAATTTTATGTCACTTTTGTCAAACAGTAATACACGATAATTATTTTAAGTCTGATGAAATAATAGTACTGGAGCTATAAGAACTCTATTTCCAGTTGACTGATTGAAATGATATTTTTAAATTTTGTTCCAATACGTGAGTCAGTAGTTGTTAAATAAAACTGTTAAATTATTACAGTTAGTAACCACTTTAAATACGCCTAAATTTCAAAATGTACTTAGATCCAATGTATACGTACAAAATGATAGATATTAAATTGTGTGGCAATAGGGTCACTATTACACTATTTACAGCCTTTGAAATTGACAGCTGTTACATAGGAGCCGAAGGCATAGTCTAGTATTGAACCAAAGACATTAACGATCATTAGGTGCTCGTTATTCAAAATTTCGACGTGCTTGACTAGATATCTGCTATTTTATTAAACAATGCTTAATTAGAATAAAGTTAAAAATTAGTTTCTCATTAAAATTTAACACAAACCATGTTGTTGTTACTGGGGTGTTTATATTCACAAATATTTTTCACCTTTTCTTATCTGAATAAAAGTAATATGAATTTCCAAAAGGTGGACTATTTTTGACGTATCGATATCAAAATTCGGTACGACTGTAGTACACTGATTTACTTATAGTTTCACGTTGTATAACTCCGTTGTCAAAAGAATATCTACTGTATATATAAAATATGACGTGTTAACAATAGCGGTATAGATTCTGTAACAGTCACCAAAGCTTATGTTGTCATTTTCTAGAAATTGATTAATGGGTTTTGAGTTTTTTGCTAACTGAAAACTGGCTTACTAATAATTACAGCCTTGTTTATTATAAAAAGGATTACCGGTTTTGTTTAAACAGTCCTCTCGTTATTCCGTTGATGAGATATCCATTTACATTTTTTTTCTCCAATCATTATACAGAATCGAAATATGGAGGGAGAAAATTTTGTTTTAAAGCAAACAAGATCGATGATTCACTCAGTGGGGAAATTGAGAGAAGCTCAAAAAATATACAACTGAAATGCACTGAAAATGTGCATGATGGAATAAACTGGCGAAAATAATATTCAACTTTTTCTCTTGAAAACACTGTATTTTCCAAAGCGCTTACTTCTTTTTCTTTAATCAAGACAAAATATAATTCCATTTACACAAGTTTGCATAAGTTGTTCCTGACTAAAACGTAAAAATGTTTTGGTTACGGTCATGTTACTAAAAAAAATCTCTGTTTATGCAGTGTCGGACACTACCACCACAGTTTTTTTACCAAAAAAAAAACCTTCCATTTTGTATAGTAAATTGAAAATAAATTAAATGCAATAATTACGTAAATTTAACAATAAATAATTTTATTGTTCAGTTCATATGAAACTTACAATTATTGAATATAGCGTAGTGGTATAAGAAGAAGAAAACATATGACTTTCAAATTATTTGAATAACTCTTCGAGGTGTCAAATGTATATAAGATTTTTGATGTATTTTCGGGCCCGGTAAAAGTTCATTTTGGAACCCTGCCGTCGTCACGGATATTCCAAGTGGATCGGATTGATGTGGATGGACCTCCATTGTACTCTCTATCTCATCAGCAACGAAATCCATAACCATGCTTGAGCCAGGTTGGTCAGATATCACAAGGATTGACCGAGAGAGCTTATATTGCCTATATTCGCGGCAGTACTGCGCGTTGGTTCTGGGTTCGGGACGGCGTGTTATTCTCTTTGAAATTTTATGCTTTACTCATTGTTGATCGACTCTTACAATTCTGGTTTTACTTTTCCATGACATATCGCGAGAAGTTTTCAAACTTTTTCTCATTCACAGTCTCGTATATTTTCTGTTTTTGAGTTACGGACTTGGAACCTGAAAGAAGTTGTTTAGAATAAGCTCCTGTTCAAAACAACACTTAGTTCACTCGGATAGGATAATTTTTATCGCTTTGATGTACAAATGCGGAAAGTAGTAAATCATGTGTTTGCTTCGCGGGCTATTGGCGATATACGATGGCCACGGATGTCGGAGTGGTACTGGTACACACTTCCATCATTCCTCTTCAAAACGAGACTAAGATGGCGGTGCTATGTCAGTTTTTAACCGAGTTATCGATGATTGAAAGTACTTCAACAGTAACTGTTGTCAATTTGGCGACGATTGCTCTACGAACACGGAGTCGTTTTTAAAGTTGTTTCCACGTTGAAAGTCTGAAACATGTGTTGCTTGTGACCTGATTAAGCAGCACATACAGTATTGAGCCCCCGCACATGAGATTCTCGATCACGGTTTGGTAACAAACCAAGCGCTATCGTAATGCACAGGATTGAAGTGAAAACCAACCAATCAGCTAAACGTACGGTCAGTGTGATGTAAGCACTTTGGTGCCACATCAGCTGATTATACAGTGCTGATAATTCTATTTGTTAGCACTGTTTTGTGTTCGAGTTTGGCGGCTCCATGTTTGCGGAACGAATGGTCGTATTTGAGCTTGATTTCGCTGACACTGTGTACTAATCGTGCAGTAACCGCCGCATATCTTCCTCTGGCATACTGGACATCCTTGTCAGATTAATGCAAACGTTCAAATCATTCTCCATAGATCATTAGCTTAGTCGAGCTACAAACAGGGTCAACGGACATCTTTCTCAAAGTCCATGAAGTTCGCATCTCCTTCTGAATCACACCAAGGATCGGTAACTACCAGTTAATTGTGTTTTCCGAATATTTTATCTGTATGTATGTCAGGAAACGCTACAAGCGAGGATTGAAACCGACAGCGAATTTATTAACCAAGTAACGTATTAAATTCGTTCTTTGTAAACACGAACTTCGCATTACAGTTTTGCATGGCCATGCACGGACATACTGTTACTGTGCTGTCGTTTCAGCACCAGAATAACGCAACAAAATACTAACACACAACTTAAAAGTTTTGCGATCAAATGAAGAAACTCAATTATACTCATCGTGCACAGTTTACTCCTTTAGATTGCATGTTTAGATGGTCAGGTGTGTAGATATATATATGGTCGTAACGATGGCATCAAAGAATGAACAACAGAAAATCTTAGATTCTCTTATGACACCACGCTATTCTCTGGACCAGAAGCCGAAATGAACGAATTGTTGAAAAAAAGTTGAGAATCGAAGCAGGATCTGGAATAGTCAGGAGACGAAGGTAAAAGTAACAATTACGATATAAGTTCAGACTGAGTCGCTGCCATAGATAGTTTTACTGGATGACTGCGAGAAAGAGAATCAGTTTGTGTATCCAGGCTCTATGGTAGGTAAGGATAGCGACTGCACAAAGGAAATACGATATTGGCTGCGTTGCAGATAAAATGAAATTGCAGATACCGTAGGACGCAGTTTCTCAAAGTGGAGTACGCGAACCCGTACAGGTTCGCTAATTGAATGTAGGGAGTTCGCGACAAGATTTACGTTATGGCGACTGACTGGGTACCTCGAGAGTGCAACATGCAACGTGGGAAAATTGAAATTGAAAACGAGAAAAATTGCTCCTAAAATCGACTCAACTTGCGACAAGAAACGAGTGCATCCATCAAATTCATTAATGACATATTGCTCTTTGTGATTGTATTACTCTTTTTAGGCAAAAATCTTTATTTTAAAAAAGTTTTTTTTTAATAGGAGGAGGTTCACCATTGACTGGTAAATTTCCACAGGGGAAAGTGGTGCTATGATTATGAGAAACCCTGCCGTAGGGTATTGGAAATGAGGGTTACCTTATGTTAGCTCCAGTTGCCGCATATTGAGCAGTAGCCTCAGTGAGACTGTTTTGTCTTCTTGCAGTGCCGACGGCGTCCATCTTGGGCGGCCCCGACCTGTACGTGAACAAGGGCAGCACCATCAACCTGACCTGCACCATCCGGTACTCCCCGGAGCCTCCAGCCTTCATCTTCTGGTACCACCACGACGAGGTCAGTACACACACCCGCCAGATACCTATCCCCATCAACACTAAGAAATAAACTTTTGTCGATATATACTCAGTACTAAAAAATATGTTCTTGCTTGAAGAACTAATGCCACATGTCTTAAAACATGATCCACCGTCCTATCTCTTGTTTCTGCAGAGCTATCGACACGTCCTTAACAATAAAAAATAAAATAAAAAAATTATAAAAAAGTTTATGTAGATTCTTTTATAAGCTTCTCTTTCCAAAACAAGTTCATTTCGTACATCTGTCTACTTAATTTTCAGAATCCTTCTATAACACCACATTTCAACAGCTTCCGGATTCCTTCTTTCTGGTATTTCCAAAATCATGCTTCGCTATCAAAAAGTTCTGTGCTTCACACAAATAGTTTTAAAAAGACTTCTTAGTTCTAGATCAATATTCGAAATTAGAATATTTCACCTTTTCAAGAAGGCTCTTCTCGCTAGTGCTATTCTGCTTTTAACATCACTCTTGCTTCGGCCATCAGTTGTAATTTTACTTCATAAGTATCACAATTCACTTACTTCTCCCATTGGGTCCGATGCAATTATTATGTTTAACTAGCAGTTACCCGCGACTTGAATTTTAATGCTAGAATTGGGAAAAAAATCCACATCAATCCTAAATAATACATTTTTTTCTGTGCACGAAATTAATGAACAGATCATACACAAACTGACTGCGAGAGAAACAAAACCTGAGTTAACAATATAACATTATAGAGACACACACACACGCTACCCCTCTGTCTGTTACCGTTCATCACAAAATACATTATTTATACAGGAAAACGTATATCATATCTTTCCTAATGGTACATAGAATTTCATTGTCAAATTTCATCAAGATTTCCTCGTCTGCCAGTGTGTCGGATGGTTGAGTGAGTGTCCTGGGAGGCCTGGCGTCACCTCGCTCCCTGTGCCGTGACGGGCGCGCATTAGCCACCCCGGCGGCGGGGCGGTGCCAGCTGGCGCCGACACCGACCGCTCGCGACGCCAACTTTGACGCCACCCCCCGCGGCGCTGCAGAGACAGACGGGAACCAACCGCAACAAGCAGGCACTGTGTACTGTGACCGGCTAGTGTAACACTGCTTACCAAGCAAGTGTCAAAGGAAGTAGATAGTAAACAACAGCACAATGGTCATATAATTTCAGTTTATTACAAAGGAAGTGATGAAATAAAATACAGATATATTAACCTCGAACCGTAGTTCATACTGCCGATGTGGTAAAAATACACTGCCTAGCAAAAAAGTGAATCATCCAGAAGAGGAGAAGGAAACGAAATGAAGCTTGGCTGGTTGAGATTATTTCATTGAGTACGAATACTAAGCAAACGCATAAGAGAGACAGACATAAAACCGTCTACTCAACAATTATTCATAATTAAATGATCCGACATTATATAAAACTAGGTGATCCATGTGAAAATTTCGAGAATCATATACATTGAATCAAACACTACAACACAGTAATCAAACCAGAAGGTCTGTACGCTTCAGAATGCTTGTTATCTATGAAAACTGGAGAAATAGAAGATATAGAGAAAAGGGAAAATTTTGAGAAAAATTTTGGACCACTAATAATTGAAACTGGTGATTTTAGATACCGGAGGAATAAAGACCTATACAAAGAAGAAGAAAATGAAAGGATGTTAGACACGATCAGAAAGAGGAGAATCAGTTTTTTGGTCACATAATGAGAATGGATAACAACAGACTTACAAAAAGAATTTCCAACTATATTTACAAGAGTAAGAAGGGCAACCAGAGGATCCAAGGAGTAAAGAAAGATCTGATTGAGATCGGAATAACAGAAGATTTAATAGAAGATAGAGCAACATTTAGGAGATTGATCAAAAATTTCAAGGGTTTCCAGGAGGAGGAGAAGAAGAAATGTAGCAACATATGGACAGAAGAAAGGAGGAAACAGCAAAGTGAGAGGACGAAGAACTATTGGAAGTCAAGAAAAGAAGCATCGAAATGAATGCACGGGATTACTTTTCGTGGTCCTTAGACGGCCGATATCGAAGAGAAGAAGAAGAATAGCAGATTTGATGGTTTGTAGCAGAATGAAAGAAGACCCGGCTCCTCCGTAGCAATTTTTATTTATCAAATGAAACAGTTACATAGCATAATACTTAGAATGCCTAAGGAAACAATTATCAATAGTGAAATGTTTCCCTAACATAATCAAAAATATCCGAAAAGCTCGTTAATCTAGAAAACACACACAGTTTATCGATATCTCTGTGATTCGTTGTGCTCCTATCTAGCGGTAATGCGATCACTCCTTACTGACGCCAGTGGAGCCTAGCGGCTTGACTCTGAACTACAGCATACCCGTGACCTTGATTGTTCACAATTGTGCCATGTGCGAGTTGAATTTCGAACAATTCCTTTCTTCATTAATCGAAGTGGAGAACTTAATCTTTAAAATGATACCTCACTTATGGATTTTGTTTAAGTATGAATGGAGAAAAATGACTCAATTGACAGTACGAGCCCACTTATCAAAGTTACGTTACCCCTCCCCCCCTGCTCCTGCCTGGATGGATGATCTGATTCTGTTGCCTTTTCCTGAGATAAGATGACCCACAACTGTTATAACTGCTCCTGATATTCTGGATACTGGCAACGGGATAAAGTTGACGTCCTGGCTGGTACCACACGTGTTCTATTGGGGACAGATCTGGGAATCTTGCTGGACCCGGGAGTACCTCAACATCACGCAGACAGTTCATAGAGACACGTGCCGTGTGTGGATGAGCATCGCCTTGTAAAAGAATGACACCACATCAAGAGGACGCAGGACGTCTGTGACGCACCGTTGTGCAGTCAAAAGTTCCTTGGACACTACCAGCCGCGACCTGTAGTCATACCCAAAGGCTCCCCACACCATAAGGCTAAGAGCAACATTTTAGTGCTTCTCCAGAACATTGTAAGAATAGGAACTTTCGCCTGGTCACCGCCATAATCACCAAAGATGGTCATGCGAGGTACATTCTTTGGCAAAAAAATTGACTGTGGGCGCTTGAGACTAAGTCCATTATTTTGCACTATGTGGCATCACTGGAGAGTTTGTTCCAGGCATTGACTTAAGGAAATGAATAACAGATGGCGCTGAGTTGAATACCCGCAATGATGCCACATTGTGCGAAATAAGGGACATAGCCTCAGGCGCCCACAGTCAATTTTTTTGCCAAAGAGTGTACAATGAATGGAGTCGCATTGTTTTCAGCGATGAATCTCGGTTCTGCTCTACAATGCTGTATCTCGTGATTTTATTTACATATGATACTCAACTTTACACTATATACGCAACGAAATTTGCTTATGTCATTCAGTAATACTACAGTTCCTCGAACGTTTACTCTCTTGCTGCTTCTTATTAAGATGCGTACGCACTAGGCCGACGAACGACAGTCAGTGTATTGGAAGCAACGTTTGTCGCCAATGCACTGGCATTCGGCCTGTCATGCTCATCAAACCAAGGGCTTGGTGTCAAGTGATTGGGTCATGTGGAATCGAGGTGGCTCTGAAAACTCGTCAAAGTTGTTAGCATTTTATATTATAAATCAATAAGTGAGGTTTTAATTACAATTTAACCGGCCGGTATTTTGAGAAGAAAGGACTTGTTAGTTGTCACATCATTTTACTGTAAGAAACTGATCAGAAAAATAAGAAAAAACGACGCTGGTGGATGACCTATCTTTACAGTTAGTAAGAAGAGGTGTGGTTGGAAAAAATTGATGTCTGATCTTACAACCGTATAGGAATACGGGCACTTTCATAATTTTTGCCGAATGAACAATGCAAAGTTGTTTTTTTTTTTTTTTTTTTTTTTTTTTTTTTTTTTTTTTTTTTTAATGAATTCTGTTGGGCTCAAAATACTGAGGATACGTATGCCAGATGTCAACATTAACTTCCAAAAGCTGACTTAATTCCCTCCAAGCGTCTAATCTCTTCGATTTGTTTTTATAATCACAGTTCGTAGGGTCCAGAAACATTTCCGTTTAACGCAAAAATCGACCAGTTTTAATGCGGTCTCGTTCTTCTACTTCATATTCCAATGGTTTTCAAGAAAATAATATGAAATTCACATACACACACCCGGTCGACAAGGCAAATAACAAAATAAAGAACCAACGTTGGTTTGGAGTCTGCACCAGGAGGTTGTCCCAAGACCAACCCTACGCCAATCCTTTAATCTTACCGACTATATTCCGAACCACAATCAAGGCCAACCGCCTCGTTGGCTCCGGTTTGCCTCACGTGCACACAAAGCAACTGTCTGCCAACGAAACGTTTGGTCGCCATTGGTTGTCCTTGATTTGCTTAGTGTGTACGCACCTTTATAGTTCTCGGCCATTCTGAACCACATTCTTTCAACATTGTTTATTCGTTGGAGGATTTTCTGTTATGGTTTCTATGTCATGCCTGAATCCTGTTAACGCTGGGAGAGTACCAGCTACTCTGCCTGGTTTGGCTGCAGCTCTCTACCTGTGGAGATTTTTCACTGCAGTGTTTAAGGTAGGCGTGGAGTCATCAGGCCCTGAGCACACACGAGAGGAGTGGATATCGCTGCGGGCAGAGCTTTACGACCGTTCCGCGCCATTAGCCGGTGGACATTACTGCATGTTTATATTTTAAAATAACGATGTTTGGCTAACGTATCCACCGCTTCATTAATATTAATTGAGCGGTGTCCCCAGTCAGCTAGTAATTAATCAGCTGCGATGGAATAATCTCCCGGGGCGAGCCACTCTGCGCCATTAACATCCTGCCCGTGTCTACCGGCCAACACTGTGTCTTCGTTACTTAACTGACTCGCACACAACTTTTTCTGTATACATTTCACCTGTAGCACATAAAGTTTTACCTGCGCGTACTGATTGAGGTCTTTTAATACCGCTATTTACTGTGTCCAGATTATAAAATCATTATCCTGCCACTGCGAAAGCGCTCGTGCCTGGCATTCAAAAGGACAAAGGTTCAAACCCCGCTCTGTGATTCCGCGTTTTGGCTTTTAATAGTTACTAAAAATCACTGCAGATGAATATCGGGATGGTTCCTTCAAAATACCATTGCAAAATTACTTCCCGTTCGTTGTCCTCCATCTTATCCTGGCTCTAATGATCTGGACGTTGACGGTCCGCAGCAAAAAAAGTGTACAACAATAAAGCTCCTAGAATAATCATACATATAATTTCTATAAGGTGTTTTTTTATCACAAGCCATAATCTCCATTCATACTTAACAGAAATCGATAAATGAGGTATCATTATAAAGATTAAGGTATCAGCTTTGGTCACATCGTACTTCAAGAAAGTTTTTTTTTTTTCAAATTCGGCCCTTAAAGGGCAAAAATGTCAATATTTCTAAAAATGGTTTTTTTTTTTTTTTTTTTTTTTTTTTTTTTTTTTTTTGTTAACCATGAACCATTTATCTCCTTGTATTACAAACCGAAATCGATAAATGAAATACCATTTTAAACATTAAGACATATATTAAGAAAGGAATTATTCAAAATTCGACCCTCAAAGGAAAACTATCAATATTTCTACAACGCATTTTTATCTCCCTTAATAAATGAGGTATCATTTTAAAGATTATGAACTTCGCTGTGGCCACAACATATTTTAAGATAGTATTTTTTCGGAATTTGACCCTTAAAGGGAAAAAGTACTATTATTTCAATAAGGTAAATTTTTTTATTTTCCTTGATATCTAATCGAAATGGGGTATCATTTTAAATATTAAGGTCTCCACTTAGTCAACATTATAAATTAAGAACGAAGTTTTTCGGAATTTGACCCTTCAAGCACAAAAGTAATAACTGTGAAAGTCGCACGTTTGAGACAGTTCAGATCCAAGGCACTAGATAGCAGCTGCACATATCCCACAGATATTTATTCATTGCTTCATCGACGTCGACTTTTGTTACGTACCTATTACACTAAACAAGTAAACAATTGATACAAATGAGGCGGTTATTCTTTCATCCTATTACAAACCACCAACCCTACTATTAACCGTATTCGCGAACTTTTCGCCCGGATCTAGTTAATAATATACGTGGAACGTAATGGTGTCCTCTTTCCCTGCAAATACCGAGTTACCAGTCATATGTTTTATTGTTTTACATTACATTAACGCGATTTTTGTGTGTTCTGCATGACAAGTGTATTTTTCGTTCGTGAAATGTGTAGGATATGAGTAGGAGATTGGAGACCGTCCCAGTGACTGCAGGAAACGGCACTCAGGTACGCGGGTACCAGGACTCTAACCTGGACCCATTGTACCTCTCCTACCCAGGCGACGCCTTAACACACTGAGACACTCTGGCGGGTTTTTAAAGCAACTACAGTTACTAGTGATCCCCCAGGGGTCAAAATTCAACCGTAAATCGTTAAGTTATGTAGTTTCTTTCGTGAAATAGTAATAAGCATTATCTGAATTTGTTCTATTGCTTTTTCATAGATAAATTATATACTGTTTACATTGACTTCGTTGACTGCGATTGTCTACCAATATGTTATTAGCTTGTGTACTTTGCCTTAATTCCCTGCAATACCTATAAAATTTAAACGATACACTCCACACGTGCCTGTAGCCTAAATTTTAGCTTCTGAACTAACCATAGCGAATAATAAAATGTATTTATGAATGTTTTCAAAATAATTTTTGACTTTCTATTTATCGCGGTTTCATATGAATTTGGTCCATCACACAATGATTTTAAATATTCATTTTTGACTTAAGACCGGAATAACTACTTAAGCTTTATCAAAACATGAAGTAAATGCAGTCCTTTCAGCTGAAGTGATCTATGATTCGAAATGTTTTGCATTGCAAAATCTGCGTTGTAAATTCTAATCTATCAAAATTTCTTGGAATGACATTTAGTGAGCATTTAAATGAATCCCTCAAAATAATTTCATCATTTCGTGTGTTTCCTATTTAAATTTGGTCTATTATCATTTTGAATTTCACGCAAATAGGTATTCCTTTTTTTTTTTTTTTTTGTCTGCCTGTTTCTCTCTCCGACCTGTCAATGTTCTATATCGAGGCATAAGTAGGTGCAAATATCTGAATAATAATAAAATCCATAGTGAAAATACTAAAATTCAAACCAAAGTTTAACCTTATAAATAACAAAAATACCATGCAGAATTTGCCAAAATCGCTACATTCTTTTTCTAAATGTTCCTTTCATAACTTCAAAGATTAATCTCTACTTTGTGTGACTCTTTTGTTTCACCAAAGACCACAGAGAATCTCAATGCTGGGAATACACGTCAGATAATTGGCTCCGATCCGATGTTACGCACACACACGTTTGCGAATTTATTTTTTAATGTATTTATAACATCTGTTAACTATGATAATTATTTTTTTTTCTTTACTGTTTACCAAAGACCATAGACATTGGCCGAATGGAATAGTGTCGTTGCCACTAAAAAAAAAAAATTTGAATGTAAACATCGAATGTTTTATTTTATTTAATTTAATATATTTGTGACACATATTATACATTGATTTTATCTTTCTGCATTTCTTCTCCATATAAACTTTAATTATGCCAAGTGTCACACTTCTCCGTGTACGCAATATTCTTAAAAAGGGATCCGAAGTTTTCGCTTAGCGTATTAATATATAGATTATTTAACAACGTAGTTAAAGCTACGAAGAGTTTATACCCTACTTTATTAAATAAATACTTTGTTTTTAGCTTCTGTTATGTATTGTAGTTAGTACATTGTTAATACGCACAGCGAAATACTTTTGGCACATCAGAAGTTTCCAAAAGGTTTAGTCATCTGAACAGAGCAGTTATTTACATTTCCCATTACGTAATTGGTGGTTGTTTCCGCTTTATCTTAGTTTTAACAGCATTGTGGCTCTAGATCCGATACAAGCAAGTTGGAATTTAATCGCTAATGTCTTTGGCCAGCAAAATCGCAGTTAATTGCTTCTTAAGCTCTCCCCGAACGGGTTTATTCGGTGGCTTGGGCGACGTAAAGCAGCAATAAACATATTTGAAGTGCCTCTCTTGAAATTTTATCCCGCAAATCGGAAACGATCAATTATTAATGAGTAAAATTAAGTGCAATTTTTCATTGGCACTCGTGCACTAATTAAGCACTGTAGTTCTTCACCTCCATTTTTACATTTCTTACGTATGCCATCCAGGAATGAAATGATAATCCTGTAACCACAGAATGGTCACATCATTTCCTACTATATCACAAAATTTTATTTTAGGAAAAGTCTTCGCCATTTTAGAGATATGGATGTTTTAATATTTATTAGAAACATGTGACTGTTCAGCTCGTACATGCCATTTCTACAAGTTAAGACTTTTTGAACACCTATTTTTTTTTTCATTTACTCAAAGTTATTTGAGTCATCTGAAACAATGTTATTTTATTTCTTAAAACGTTACAAAAACCTTATAAAAATCTTAAATAGTGTTATTGTTTTATACTTCCTTTAAAATGTATTTTAATGGTTGTTCAATCTACTAAAGAGACCATTGTGTATTTTAAACATGTAGTAGAAAAATGATGATAATGATTTAAAAAAAAAAAGATTTTTAAGGTGTTTTTAAGGTTTTAAGAATAGAATGAACATTGTTTTAGATGACCCAAACATCCTTGAGTAAATTTAAAAAAAAAAAGTTCAAAATGTCTTAATTTGTAGAAATTGCTTTGAATAAACTGAGCAAAGTCACATGTTTCGAAAAAAATTAAAGAAATAAATATCTCGAAAATGGTGAGAGTTTTACCAAGATAAAATTTTGTCATCTAGTAGTGGTTGCAGGTTTCATTTGTGAACACCCAATATATTGAGGCGTTCCGTGGCCACGAATCAATTATCACCTCCTATAGTTTGCACTAATAGCATGGTCTGCAGATCCACTACCGGCTTGCTAGGCTTGTCGTAGCTTCACCAGGTCACTCATTCCAGCTAAGTCCTTACATTGTTAAAAAGAAAATCATCTGGAATTGATGACATATGTGAACTACATTAGTGTTTGTCTTGCTGTTTGTAAACATTATTTTACTGAGGACGAAACTGAGGAAATACTCAGTAGTATGGTCATATTGCAATATTTTTTAAAATAAATGTTCAAAGTTTTTATTTTTAAATATGTGCATATAAGAATTGATACTTTCCTGGCTTGTGATTGTGATTAAATCTTGACGGGTGTATTCCGGATTGTGTTATGATTACACGATATTTCTACGGTTAGCTTCACCGTCTTTTCAGATGTGGAATTCCCAGCCTGGTCTACCAGTGGAGATGATTTCGCATCTGAGGAACATAGCTCGCTAGCCGTCGAAATGACGTGTTAATAAAACACAATCCGGCGGTTCATCCCTGAAGATTTCATTGGACAACCCTATGAATCTCATGGAAGTATTTTAATCAGAATTTTCAAAAACTTTCTGCACCCACAATTTTTTCCGCTGATTTTTATTCATATACACATTATCTAGACAATTTCCCAAAATTTATAGTGAAATCCATTTAAAAACACTTGTTGCTGATTTGTTTTAAATAGTATCTACAATTTTTTTTAGTGAATTCATTTTAGTATACGATTTGTGTACGGAATTATAAGAGATACTCACATTTCTCTTTTAATTTTTTAATTTTACTTACAACTTTACAGTTTGTCAATGAAGATGTTTCTAGAGCCGTGATAAGATGGTGGCTGTTTAGATGGCAGTAACAGTATCTTTTGGTTTGCTCACTTCTCCACCAAATTTTCGTTAGTAATGGCTACTGGCGACATCTTTCTCCTCATGCAAATTAATAACAGAATTAATGAAAGAAGGATTACCTAAATGTGTCCATGCAATCGAAAGTTTATGAAATTGATTTATAGTAGAATACAGGAGTTTTATCTCTATTATGAGCACATGTTCTGTTCGTTACATGTTTGTAAGCTGTTCTGTGTGTGTAGTAACCAATTAAGCGCCATTAACTGATGTTGACTCTCGTATGGAACCACTTGGACGTTTATGCGGCGTGAGATTTGCACTCAGCTGTAATGAAACCACTCAACGCCACCGTCCGTCTCACTCACTCCACAAGAAATGGTCTCCACATTCCAGCACCACTCAGCTACTAAAGCATTATTCGTAATCATTCAGTGAGATTAAACGCAAGGTGACCACTAATACAAGTGTAATCAGGTTTTGATCAAGTGTCCACCTGTGCTAATAAGTACTTTGTCGGTGGTTATACGGAATTTCGTACTGAAATGTTGATTACAACTCCACAGAACAACCTGTAAATTAAGTCACTTACCAAGAATTAGAATTTGGCGCAGCCTCAAAAGAAATAAATAGGTTTGGAACGATGCTCTCATTTATTTCGCCGTCATGTGTCATTTCTGTGTAATCTATTCGCTAGCACAACAGGGATAATTGAAAAAAACCATTACCTTGATAATCACAGTTTCGGTTCTGGCCTGTTCTTCTGCCACTTCCGTGTCTTAATACTGTCACAGCTGCGATGTCAATTGGAAGTTATGGTTAACCAGCATCTGAAGCGACAGTTGACAGTGAAGCCCATCCGCCGTTGGTAACCGACAGTGCACTTCTGGATTCCTCGAAAGCAGATACCTTATGAAGACAACAGACAACAAGTCATCTTCTTATGACAGTACTTAATTTAATTATAATGGAGCCCACACTCCGGTGGCAATTTCCCTATGGTACACACCCATTTTTCCCCTTTCCTCTTCACCCTACTTTTGCCCCAATATCAACATTAAATTCTTTCAGTGTATTTGGTAAATTATTCATAATTTCTCGTGGTAATTTATTCCAAATCCCAGATCCCCTTCCATACGAAAGAAAATCTTCCCACACCATCATGATTCAAATCGAGTGCGAGCTTGTGGTCATGGTCATATTTTCCCTTCAATGCACCTCTCTTTATACTTCCAGCAATGCCTTTCCACGCCTTATCACCAATATCCGCCTTGTACACTCCCATGACTCTCTTCACCTTCCTTCTCTCTTACAATGAATCCAATTCCGACTCCTTTATCACATCAGTTACTGATTGTGTTCTACGGTAATTTCCAGAGACAAATCTACCAGCCCTTTTCTGCATCCCTTCCAACTACTTTATTTGATACCAAGATGTGGGTCCCATACTCCACCTCCGTATTCCAGCAATGGTCTGACCAAAGTTTTGTAACCCAATTCCCTTACTTCTCCAGTGCATCCCCTCATCACTCTCTCCAACAAGTATTTTGAAACCTTTTTCTGCTACTTGACATATGAGTCCTGTCCAGTTAAGTTTGTTATCAAATGTTATGCCTAGGTATTTACATTTCAAGCAATTCTTCCCCCAACTTATAATTATAATCAGGTTTTAGTTTTCTACCGAGTTCGAATCCCCGTCCGGGCATCCAGATTTGGGTTTTCCATTGTTTCCGCAGATCTCTGCAGGCGAATAACGAGATGCTTCTTTCAAAAGGTCATGGCCGAATTCCTTCCTGTTCCTTTTCCCCCGTCCCATCCCGCTTCTAATGACCTAGACGGCGACGAGGCGTAAAGCAATAAGGAAAAAAACTTTTTTTTTTAGCTCTAATCTAACTCTTCTTTGCATTTATCTTCAACCTATGTTTAGCAACCAAGCTAGATATCCTGTGCAGATAAACCTGTAGGTGTACACAGTCCTCTACCGTTTTGATCTTATTATACAACGTTAAAGCAAACAGTGAATAATAGACTGTACCACGTTCACCGAATCAAAAAACAATTAACAGCATGTGACAAGAACGCAATGAATGGCAATAACTGTCCCTGTAATTAAAGAAAGTGTTTTAATTATGGTTTAACAGTATTGCAAAAAAAATTACTTAGTTCTAACGTTTGTAGGCAACTCCACTTACACTGTATATTCGTATTTCTAATTGACTGCAGGGGATGCTAAAGTTAGGCAATTAGCAATTCACCCGTAAACTAATTCCAAGTCGCTATCAAATAACTTTCCCCAATCCTAATAGCCTCTTTCCCGCATCGCAGACTACTATCATTTATACAAAATCCTTGTAAGCTTACTCTCCAACTGAATCCCTTTACTAATCTTTCAAACGATCCTCCACATACGTTCGTTAGTATCAATTCGCTTCTTAGCGACCAAGTTCCGCCAATTAAATGCGTCGTAACATTTAACCCTTTTCTTTAGTTACTGTTCAGGCATTCCTCCAGCTTTTCTATTAATCTGATAATAGGCCATATTTCCGCAGTTGTTGAACAATAATTTTAAAATAACTCCGTCTACAAACTATTAGGTTTTGGTGAATTTTATTTTATTTTATTCCCCAGACGAGTTTCGCCCTTGTGGTGTAGGGCATCATCAGTGACTGTAAATGTGTTTTTAACATGTGTGTTATTAAAATTGCTATCTATAGTACAAATCGTTATATATATGCCTTTGTCAACATCGCTGAAGCCACCAGAGTTCCCAGTAGAAAGAGGGGTAAAACAAGGAGACTCTATATTCCCCAAGCTATTCACATCAGTCCAGGAGTTGGCAATGTCAAAAATCCAATGGCAAAACAGAGGGTTGAGAATAAATGGAAGAAGTATCGACAACTTAAGATTCGCTGATGATATAGTTTTACTCTCAAACAGTCTAGAAGAGGTCAAAGAACTGATAAATGAACTGGAGGCAGCTTTTAGCGAAGTGGGCCTTAAAATAAATATATCAAAAAACAAAATCATACAAAAAAATGGGCAGAAAAAGATAAAGACAAGGCAGACACGAAAGATGCAGTAGATCAGAACATATATCTAGGCCAACTGATCAACACGAATCGCGACTCAAAGTCTGAGATCTACAGACGCATAAAGCTGGGTTGGAGAGCATGCGGAAGAGATTTCATAGTTTTTAAATCTAACATGCCAGTACATATTAAAAAACAGGTATTTTAACAATGTGTATTATCGGCCCTCACAAATGCCTGACAGCCTTGGGCCCTAAATAGTCACACGAAGCAAAAATTGAGAACTGCCCAGTGAAGTATGGAAAGTGCAATTCTAGGGTTTAAAAGAAGAGATGGGAAAATGGCCGTGCACATTCGTTCAGTAACTAAAGTAACAGACATCTTAAAAAGAGTCATGACCCAAAAATGTCAATAGGCTGGTCATATTGCTCGCAAAAGGGATGAAAGATGGACTACGGGAGTACCGGATTGGATACCAAGGAACCTGAAAAGAGCAACAGGAAGAACCCCGGATCGCTGGGATAAGGATACACTAGTAAACAAAAGAAGCCATGTGTAATACTATAATTTTCTGATGTTATACGTGATTTCCCCTCGTGTGCCATCATCAGCAGCGCCGATCCCTCATCGACGTCGAGATGATTACAGGCGGTGAGGGACTAGGGGCTAGGAATGAGATGGAATTCGGCCATGACCTTCTGAAAAAACCATCCCGGCATTCGGCTGGGGTGATCTGGGGAAATCATGGAAAACCAAAATCTGGATGCCCGGTCGTGGATTTCAACCCGCGTCCTACCGAATGCGAGGTCAGAGCGTTACCGCTCACTCACCACGCTCCATCAGCAACGATGAACGGCGGCGTTTCCAGTCATGCACTATACCTGATGCACTCCACCTAATCTTAATCTTTATTTATACGACATTCTGTAGACTTATGCAGCTAAAGTTGAACGACGTTTTACCACATCTCCCAACATGGAATAATTAAATCAATAAACTGACTTTGACTGAGAGAGAGCCGTAAATGATTGTGGCTTGGAAGCCACAAATACTGCTTCTGCCTGCCCTGTCGAGTCAATGACTCATTTCTGTTATTAGAAACGAAATCGTCACTGATATTTTTTTCATATCCACATTTTATGAAATTGGAAGGCTGAGTGTGTTTACCTCAATCGAATGTTAATATTTACGTTACGTTTCCACTCTCATTATACTTAATTCCGTTGATGGACTCATTCGAGATTAAACTCTTCCCATCGGAGATCCCGTTCGATTTCATCGGGGAGAATAAAGTATGCGTCAATACTCAATTCAATTCAATTAGCAATCAGCATTAAGCTCGCAGATTTGATACCACGCTGGCACTTGCATCAAGGGAATGAATCAGGTGTCAAATTTTGTCAGTCAACAGTGAAAAACTATCGAAACCGGAACTAGGTGGGGTTGAACATTCTTTTAATAGCACAGAGTTTATTAACATCACGTAAGAAACAATCTCACATGTTTTTCGCTACAAATAGTGAATTTCGAGTTTTAAAAAGGGCTTCACCACATAATTTACCTAAATAAATGCAGAAAATCGACTAGAAACCATAGTAAAGTTAATAGGTAACTCACGGGATATAAACTTATTCCCCTAACTCCCCCCCCCCCTCCCACCCCTTCCTTGTTCTCTAGTACTGCTTTTATGCCGTCATTCAATCAGAAGGTCCGCTGTAGTCAGAAATGAATTAATTTCTTATTAGCTGTATAGGACATTCGCAGCTCAATCAGTATGGGATGAAACATCCACCCAAGAAGAAATTTTCTGTATTTAGCAGCTTAGTACTGTAAAATCGATATACTTAATAAGTGTGAAAATAATCTGTATTTTTAGTTCTCAACAATACCCAGAACACTACAGCAACAGTTTACCCGATTACCCCCCTCTTATATACATCTACAACGTTTTTAAAACGTTTCATCGAGCGTGGTGGCCGAATGGTTAACGCTCTCTCCTCGTATTCGGGAGGACGCCATCTTGGTTTGGGTTTTACTCTACTGGTGAATGCCAGGATGATTCCTTCAAAAGGACGTGACCGAATTCCTTCCAATTCCTTGCCCTCAGCCCTTTCTCGCCTCTAATAACCTCGACAAGGCGTAATGCCATAAGCAAATAAAAAATGTTATATTTGTATTAAACTAGATAACGGGGCCTGCGGTTTAACGTACCGTCTAGAACTTGATTCCTGAATCTCTCTTTGACCATGATATAATCTAGCTGATATCTGCTTGTATCCCCTGGACGTTTCCAGGTGTATATCCTTCTAGCATGATTCTTAAATATTGTGTTCGCCAAGACGAGTTTATATCTTTCACAAAATTCTAAGTCTGCTTCCTCGCTCTTTTTATTCTCCTACAGTATTCCGCTCTTTTCCATCATTCACTACTGCATTCCAATCACCCATGATTATTAGATATTCCGTCATGTCGGTAGCTATTGGAGTGTGGGAGATGTGGTTGTGAAATTGGTTGACCTGGAGTAGTTTATATTTCGACCAGTGTTCCAAAAGAAAGTACTGTACAATCTAAACAGTAGTTTCAACGTGAATTTCGTTAAAGGAAACTAAATTGTTACTCGCAGTTGTGATATCTACTGCCTAGCATATAAAATTATCCATTCAGTTCTCCTTATTTTATTACGAAAATTAATGATGATTTATTTGTTCCTTTTTAGACAAAAGAATTAGTAAATTTAATGTAAATTATTAATAATTATTATATGTATGTATTAGTGATGCGTTTTACTTCAATAAGTGGTGTGATATTTAAGAATAAATAAGTTAAAAGTTTCATAAAAAATTATAGAAGGCTTTGTGGATTCACTGTTTTTGCGAAATCGTATTTGGCCCTAACTTTTGAAAAGACGACGAATCCGAAAATATTCATATTTCACTATTTGTTTGATTTTACCTGCTTTTACTGAAACTTCCTTTGCAGTTAAAGCTTAATCTCAATGGACCGTTTAAAACCGTAGTTGATAATTAACAGATTTATTTGTTATAACTTAACAACACCGCATCTAATTTAAACATATACGGTGATTTTAGAATATGTGTGAATCATGCGTTATGAGATTGGCCGCATTGTTGCAATATTCGCTTCTAAGCAGGGAACACTAACCGAAAAGCAACATTATAATCGTCTGGTCTGGTCACTGTTCTTTGTTCCTATGATTTATTTACATACTCCCGTAAGATATTAAATTAGAGGTATTTCATAACCTTGAAGGATATTCTGTCGCCCCCCCCCCCTTTTTTTTCCGTAAGGCCCGGTCAAACAGAAAGCGGGGCTACTGTAGTAGATAGGACTCATTTACCCTAGTCAAATAGGTCGCGGTTTACCGCGCGGCGGCAGGTTTGACCGCGGCGGGTTGTGAATTCCACAGTCCGCGGCGGACGAGGCGGAAACTCTCAATCAGTACGTACAGGAGAACGTATTTTTATACGACACGCGACATTCTGAGTATAAAAAGGTTATTTAACCTTGGCCTTCAGAGTGAAAGTATCAAAATGATGCAGCCGTTAAAAAATCACATTTTTTTGTACTTTATTGATTCTTATTTCCTCCCAAATACAAAAGCCCAATAGAAGCTTTAATTTCGACAGGATGGGTATATTTGGCATCTCTTGCTCCAGAAAAATTTGCCTGGGTTGAAGATGTGTATTTGTTAGTACACAGCGCAATTGTATTAATAATATCATCTATATATATAAAGATGTATGTATGTATGTTTGTTTGTTTGTTTGTTTGTTGGTTTCTTTGTTCTTCATACAAATCCAGTTTTCATCCGATCTCGATGAAACTTTGCACACTTATCCTTTGAAACAAGGAGAAAAATACTGTCTACATTTGGTTGAAAAATTATCTGTATAAATAATACATGTTGTCTCATAATTTCGAAATACTACTGAACGGCGATAGACAGACCCGTTGGATAAGGATGTCTCTGCACTGTTTTTTTCATGTAGCGGCCAGGCTGCTTAATGGTTAAAACGCTTACTTACTAATGTTTGGGTCGTGGTCTCCGGTTCAAATCTCCGTGGAGATATTTAAAAAAAATTGATCGTGGAAGAGTCACGCCTGGGCCGTACGTTATTAGGACTGAATGTTAAACTGTAGATTTCACAAAGTTAGGGGTGCAATGCGAGGCAAATCGTAGGTAGTCTTGCAATGCTGTAGGTATACACTTTTTTACGTTATATTGATCCATCAGGGGTGATTCGTAGTCAGTGTGTACGTGATCTGCAGTAATAATACTATAAATGCGGGAGTTAATCTCCGCCTTTTGTTACGATTTCACAACTAAAAGATTTTATTTATATTGACGTAATTTCACTTGAAAATCTGTAGGGAGGGCACAGGGCATTTTTTTTTCGGTTTGATTAACAGTTGTAGTCACGAAATTTTGAGAACTTATCAAATGGTGACAGAGAGACGGATGTGTGTGTTAGTCTGTAATGTTACGTCACTTGCTCAAACTATGCTTCTCGCCCTTTTTGTTAGTGTATAATTTGTTTAAAAAAATTGGTTTAGAGAAAAAACGTATTAGTTAGTATAGATGTCGATTTTCTCTGTTTTTTTACTTAGTGTCTGCTTAAATGTTTCTGGCACCAGTTTATTTTGCCTTCTTTTCTGACATGCCTTGAGGGCGTAAAGTGGCCTACGTTGTAGGTCTAGCAGAGCTCGAGTAGCTAAAGCTATTAGAACCCAAGAATCGGATGCTCATGCTGAAGAAAGAAGAAACGTCCAACCTGAAATAAAGCTGCCCTTAGCTAACACCCCCCCCTCCTCCCACATCCCCTGACCTTCGTTTGTTTTTCTGTTTTTAAGCATATTGTAAATTGATTCTCTTCAAGAGACAGGTTCGACGGTAGAATGATATGGTGATGGCTTTCCTGTCGTAGTATGCCGACTCGGTGTTGTTTGGGACCAATCCTTCGTTATTAATAACTTTCTATGTTCAATTCTGGCAAAGAAATTCTTAATCCACGCATACGAAGTCGCGGATATCAGCTAGTTATCAGTAAGATAGCTCCACGGGTCTAATATAGCAGAAATATTTTTCGCGCGTCCGAAGGTACCGGGAAGATGTATTCAAAGTGTTATGTTTTCCTCGCCGTTTTCTAGTGTTCATTGTGTTTATGTTCCAATTCCATTAATTAGTCACCTTCCCTCTTTTTTTTCATGAGCAATCATCGTTATTAGCATCTTCTTCCTCAATAGATTCTCCACTTAACCAAGTTTCAGAATCTTCTTATCTTTTTTCTATTTGTTCGCAGTCATCAGTCTCACTATCCTTATCATCTGAAGAATTTACGGCATCATATCTTCTCTCGTCAAATAAAAGACTATGCACGGCTTGCAAGTCGTCTGGATTGCTGAAATTGTAAATTTTCTTCTCCCCGGAGATCGAAATTTGAAGGAAAGGGAAAAACCAATGGTCACTTACATGGAAGGGCGCAAGTGTTCATTTGATACCAATGGTGTTTACAAATGGATACATGAATAAAATTTGATATACTCGAGAATATGTTACTTACCAATAAAATAGTAACAGGCTGGGTCGAAAAGAATTTGTAATCTTTTACTAGCTAAAAATCACACTAACTGGCGCAAGTATTTGATACAAACAAGATTCTCCAGCGAAAACAAAACACCGGCCGGATTCGGGAACACCACTAGTAGGTTGAGGTTTAAAAGTCAAAAAGGAAGTGGGGAGGGGAGTAACACTCACCGATCACGTGCCTTCGAATTCGCGAAAAAGTTTCACCTGTATCAAAATGATATTCGCACCCGTCGCTGGGTTAAAAAGCCGTAACGAGGGAGGATATGGCTGAAAGACTCAATCACACTAATAAGAATATGCTTATTATTTTTTTACACAATCTCTACTATTTTATATATTTAATAGTATACTTATTATAAAGTTAATCTAATAATGAACTTAAGTTATGGAAGTAATTTAGAAAATCGTTTCGAACAGCATAGGCAGCGTCAGTTGATTTTCTCTCAATCGATTTGCAGTTGAGAAAGCACTGGTGGGCTGATTTGTTATTATTGTTTCATCTTCTAGTTCAGTTTGTGTTAATTGTTTTGTGTAACTTCTAACGAAATCTAAAAATATACGCCACTTCTCAGCTAAACCTCCAAAAGCGTTTTCTAATACACTTTAATCGCTAAACCTTTCCTTAGCATAGTCAGCTTTGATATTTTTGAGTGTATCAGATTGCGTAGATCTTCAAATTATTGTTGAGACACTCGAAAATAAAGATAAAAATGATCTTCTAAACAGTTTAACTTAGTGTACAGTCTGTGAAATTCCCCTAACTCAAAAATAATGTTTCTTTGTCTACATCTACATATATACTCTGCAATTCACAAAATTGTGGGTGGCAGAGGGTGCTCAGCACCAAAGCTAATCTCTTTGTTGTGCATTCCAATCCTGAATGGTACGAGGGAAAAAAGAATTCATATAAGAATCAGTGTGGGACCTTATTTCTCTAATCTTATCTTTCCTGTCATTCCGACTCTAGTAGGTTAGTGGACGAAGTATTTCAATACACTCCTAAGTGAAAGTGGGAGTACGCATGTTTACCAATAAGTTAAAACGAAACGTGCGTCGTCTATCTATCGTCGGAGGAATTGGTGGACATGTTAATGAGAAGGGGACCGTAATGAATTACGCCTTCCATCGTCCTCAACTGCTTCAACAATGGTCCGTCCTTTAGTTGTCGACCACTACTGCTGCCAGTCCGCCGCGGTCAGTCTGCTTCGGCTGTTTATGAATGACTCCTGGGGATGTAGGCTGTCACGCACACCAGTCGGTGTTCTGTCGGGTTCTGCGCGTGAATCCAACCGTTTCCTCAGATCACTCTGCAACATCCCTGCTTGTACAGGCTACCAGATAGGCAGGGCCCATACTGGAAAGATTCACGACCGATTACTATTTAACTGTAAACGTGACTATCCGTGCTCTCTACAGCGCGTGTATAGTTGTATCACACAACATCCGTTGTACAAATGTACACCTTGAAAAATATATGACGTCGCATTCAAGTAATTAAAAAAAGAAGAAGTTAGTAGTGGGTGTAGTAGCCGGGTATTATATTTCATCAGTTGCTCTGAGACGCTGTTTATTACAACACGAGAGATCAAATTATTTTGAAAATAATTTTCGTCGTGCGGGATTGTAGGTTGATAACTTGCTAACTAAAACGTATCATGACGCTTCACAGAGCTCAAAAGTTTTTTAAAAAAGAATTTTTAATAATGCAGGCTAAAGGTTTCATTATACAAGCGGAAATGAGGCACGTTACTAATGGAAGATGGTATTATAAAAGAGGCTCAAAAAATGAAAAAGGATATGTAAGCATCAAAGAAATCAGATAATACTTTACTGAGATGAGTATCATATTGCTCTACACAACACATAAATCCGAGTAACGGAATCAATATTTATTTTCATTTTTTTAATTTTTTGTTTTATGTTTGTTTAACGGCCTTTGGCTTTCGCCAATTTTGAACAGATAACAAAAATACATTTCTTTAGATTAGAATTTCAGACACTTATAATATATTAATTGGCATTTGGCCATAAATAAAAGATAATTTGACAGTAAACGCATTCAAGCAATTCTCCTACATTATCTTCGAAAATAAACAAATTAAACAAAATAGTTTTAGAAACAACATAGACATTTATATTATACTACTGGGCCATCATTAAAACCATAATTTGAAGCAACCGCTTTCAATAATTTGTAAGATATCCGCATATATATATATATGTAACATATTTCGTTATCACAAAAAGAAATTTTGCAAAAACCATATACATATAATACTTGTAAGACTTTATACATTCACCATCAAAAATAAACAAGATGAAAACATTATTTAATATAATACAAATTATAAACAGTTATGCTACATTATGGACATATCATTAGAACCATATATATTGATATTTAAATTTAATTATTTCCCGTTTATCAAGCATATCGTGTTTGATTGAATTTTAGGCAACGTTAAAGATGGAATAATAAAGATATTTTTTGACTGAAAGACTGTCGTCCCATATCTCATGGCACGTATTTGTTTTTGCTTCTGATAGGTGGCAACATTCTAATTGAAGTATATTCGTTCGACAGTCAAAGATATGTACTTCTCAAAATCAGCTCCAGATAGTGCCGAAGTGTAGCAGCTACCAGCATATATGAAAACGTCTTATTACAGAAAGAAGTAAAGGTAGTAATTTACGTAATCAGGAAGCAACAGTGTAATGAGCATTCAAAATAACAGATCAGGTTATCCTCAACTCTTTGCCAGTTATGGGGATGACGGTTCACAATTCACACTACTAAATTACACACATTAACCTTGGCGTCCTGCCTTGCTATGTTTCGCAAGAGTAGGTCTAATTAGTCCTCTGACGATGTTCATCCTTTCCTTTCTTCCATATGTGAATCACAACCAGACTAAGACGTTGCACTTTACATACAGCGCACACCGCTATCTACCTTTACACTATAGTGATCACACCGCTGACAATGACGGGAAACAACCATAGTAAAAATTTCCCCAAGTATTTATTTTAGAGGAATAATGCCATAGAAAAAGCATACTCCTGCGAGAGGAAACTTGGTACAAAAATTTTTCTACCTTAAGACAGAATATTACTTTTAAAAATATTTTAACTCATGGCAAACGTTATTAATAACTAATTAAAAGACTATTGTAAAGACATAAATATTTACAATTTTTCAACTTTTTTCATGTCTATGTCTTTTTCTGGTAAGTGTATCACAAAATTACATATCTCAGAATGGTCACAATTATAGGTAATGGTTTACCATTATACTGTGCAATAAATTTAGCAAGAATACTATGGTTCGTCAGTTCATTGGTCTTAACTGAAATTCATTTAGGGATTTTGGTAGCATTATTAAGAGACTCAACACAGAACTGCCTAATCTGCGATACTTTAAAGTTATATATATTTTGTAAGAACTGAGGCTTTCTCGGCATAAGATTGTAATGAAGTCTTCATGTGAAAACTTCTTTACCTATATTTCGTCAGACTGAAAATTTGGTTCCAATCAATAAACATGTTTCTACAAATGTTTTTTTCAGAAATACAGTAGCGTTATAATTTAAATTAGTCTTTGAATTTACAATAGCTGGGAAATAGTTAGGTCCCGTAAAAAACTCCATGAGTTGTAAGTAGGAAACATGTTTAACTATAAACCACTACATAGAATACTCAAATCAGTACAGCAAAAAATTAACTTACGGTAAATACATTTAGGTCAGTTTCTAAAACTATATTCAGACATTAGCAATAGGACGGCATGCGATATATCATGGATGAATAGAGTTTATGCGCTAATAAAATAAACAAATTTCACTGTTGGTAATTCTGCCATATCCGCCGGCATAATCAGTAAATTATCTCAACAGTCTATTATGTGTGAAATATCGTAGCAAAGTAAAAACCCATCGAACGTTGGGGCAGCACTGACGTAAGCCAGTTACGGTGTTTCTTGTACGGTTGCTGGACTAGAATAGTTCCAGTTTTTGAGGTTAAAGGTAGTGACAAGTTGACCTGATATGCTCAAAATACGAAGCTGATCTGTGTTTCACCAAAACGTTTGCCTCCACAAAATTTGAGTTTAAAACCTCTTGCGTTTGAAAGAACTGATAAATAAGTATCAAACACGATCAGAGATTATGTCGCTATATACCTAAAGATGGCGTAATAAATAACGTAATGGCCTAACATAAAAACCAAAGAAAACGCATTTTTTGAAAGAAATAATCATCCACGATTTTACTTATAATAGCCTTAAAGTCTGATTCCCAATGTAATACCTAAAGATGGTCGAGGAGCACGACAGTAGTGATTTAAAATGGCAGCAATGGAGAGCATTCAATCGTAAAGTACAATTTTATTCTACCGTAAAGTTGTACAGTACCATACGTTTTTAAGTAGATTAATTTAAAATAAAATGCTACGGAAAGCAAACTTAATTAAAGTATTCTGGGAATTCATTTCTTCGCAGTTGGTTAGCTGTAAAGTTGCACTCATAACCTCGAATTTCTACTAATATCTCTGGCCGATGTTAATTTGCCAAAGAAGGCACTGGACGTGGCGTCAGCGTTCAGTGATGTCAACATCAGCTCCAGCCAATAGCTATCAACATAAGTGCAGAGTCAGCCTACGAATTAATACGAGAGAAAATGTGAAACCTTAAGAAATTAGTAAAATTTTTAACAGTTTTGTAGGTAAATATTGAGTGATAAAACAAAGTATAAATGGAGAAATGCTTTCGGATATGGTCGCGGAGAACCTTTCGCTGTCTCGATGATCAATGACATAAAAAAATCCTTCAGGGAATCTGTGATTTTTTGGAAAGATCACACACGTTCTCTGAAACACAATGAAGACTAAAAAGAAATGGCAGCATATAAACTGTTATATTTATTATAAATAATAGACGATAAATTAAAATTAAAAACTCAACGCGCATTTAATGGAACGTTCCTGATCATTAAATTAAGTAAGCGATGTAAAGCAAAGCTTTCAACAAAGTAGAAAAAGTCTTTGAACGGAATGTCACGGTTAAATTAGTTAGCACCATAAAACCATTTTTCATTTGAACCGGTGTAGAAGCAATGTGCAGTGCAGGGGTTGGAAACAAGCCGGCTATGGTGTTTCTGGTGCGAACGTCTGATGGCGACAGAACGCTTCGAAATTCTCGGTGTGGCGTTAATTACCTATTTTTAGCGCTAAACGCTACAGAAGTCGTTACAAATGCAGATTTTAGCGGTAATGTCAGATGTGCGTGCCTGCAACGAGGCGGTGCTGACGAGTTAATTCAACGACACGTGAACGCGCCGTGACGTCAGCCGCTCGAGTAGACAGTCTACTTTTTATTTCTCCGAGATGGCTGAAAATTAAAAACTGCCGACTGCGGGGATCGTCAAAAACGTTCAGGGACTTGATGTTGCCATATTAAACATAACGCTGTAATGATAAATTGTTATCAAGAAAATAGGTTTGATCCCCGGTTCATCAGTTTTTCACAGTTACGTAAAATCAATGCGCGCAGATGTCAGGATGGTTCCTTCAAAATTTTCATGACGGGTTTCCTTCACTTTCCTTGCCATTAGTCATTTCCTGGCCGAAATAAGTTTTTCATGGTGGAGTCATACAATGCTAAGGAAAAAAGTTCAGTGACTAGTAACAGAGCAAACATTTTCTGTGAAGAGAATGAGGATTACTATTTTTCAATTGAAGTGTTTTTATGCTTTTAAACTCATTATACCAGAAAATGCTTCAAAAGTAATGTAAAATAGTTGTGAGTGTGTACAGGAATATTTTTACTAATTACGAATTTAATTTAATTGCAATGGAGTACACAGTCCAAAGGCACTTTCTCTTCACTCCTATTGAACCTCTTTTTTTAATTTTTCATTCTTTGAGTATTATTTCCCCCCTACTCTACTTTTACCGTTTAAAAATTATAATTCTAAATTCTTTCAGTGTTTTTAGTAATTTATTCACCACTTCCCTTGGCAATTTATTCAAATATGTGACTCCCTTACCAACAAAAGAAAATTTTCCCTCTTCTTTATGCCAGAAATCGAGCTCCAGCTTATGACCGAAGGTGGTGGTGTAACGGATAGCGTTCTGGCCTCGCATTCGGGAGGACGGCGGTTCAAATCCCCGTCCGGGCATCCAGATTTGGGTTTTCCATGCTTTCCCAAATCACTCCAGGCAAATGCCGGGATGCTT
The DNA here is from genome assembly GCA_031002005.1 of Vandiemenella viatica. NCBI lineage: Eukaryota > Metazoa > Arthropoda > Insecta > Orthoptera > Morabidae > Vandiemenella > Vandiemenella viatica. Next base: position 236,514,863 of record JARYHS010009186.1, read on the forward strand.
CCTTCAAAAGGCCATGGCTGCATTCCTTGCCCCCCATCCTTTCCCGTCTCTAAAGACCTCGCTGTTGAGAGACGTAAAGCAGTTAAAAAAAACCAGCTTATGGTAATGATCATCTTTTCCCTTCCATGCACTAGTACTGATTCTTCTATCAATACCGTTGCATGTTTCATCACCAACTTACTCCTTGTACAATCACAGCACTCTCTTTACTTTCTCGTATCTTCCACTGAATCCAAAATCAGCTCTTTTACCGTATCAGGGATTGAGTTCTATGGTTATTTTCACAGACTACCACACCTACTTTGCCCCCTCTCCAATTCTTGTATTTTGATACCCAAAATGTGGGTCCCTCACTATTCCGCCACATTGCTAGAGTGGTCTAACCAAAGTTTTGAAACCCAATTCCCTTACTTCTCTGGTACATGCCCTCATCACCCTCTCCAATAAATGAATGATTTTGAGATCTTTTCCTGCCACCTGCCAAATGTATTCTGCCAGTTGGCTTTAACATCATATGTTATGCCAAGCTATTTACACTTCAAGTATTCAGCAAGGAAATCCTTCTCCAGCCCATAATATTAAACAACAGGTAGTTTTTTTATCCGTGTAGTGAGCTGACTATGGTAGTCATTTAACTTTATTCCCCGTTGACCATCAGTTAATAAGTTAACGAGTATTATCGTACACTGGTTACTGCGATGCGGCACAATTTCCAAAAATTTAAATTGTTTATTATCTTTAAAGAAATATATTTATACTAGACGACCAGAGCGAAAATTTCAAGAACAAAATACGATGAACAGTGAAGTTGGCGCCTTGTAATAGAATGAAAGTAGAAACGCCGCGTTTGTAGGGATTGTTTAGTGTATGAGATATCTAACAAAATACAACATATTGCGAAACAATTATAAAAATGTAAAACATAACAAACTGTCACTGATCTTAACAAAATACAACTAACCTGGACAGAATACACACAGCATATACATATCTCTGTGATAATAGCCCGTGAGAAAATTTCAGGAATAAAATGTTTGCATAGGAATTGTATAGCAAAGAGAAATGTTTCCGTAACAGAATAAAATGTCTAAAATGTTTCTTATTGTATAAAAAACATAGAGTTTATTGTTATCTCTGTGATATGTGCTGCTGCTATCAAGGGACTTGGCTGTGAACTGTCTCATACACGCTACCTTCATAGTTATTACTTTTGCCCTTTAGGCGTCAATTTCCAAAAAATCTCTTTCTTTATTAATGATTTTACCTAACTGAATACCTTAGACTTTAAAACTATACGTCATTTATCGATTTCGGTTAGATATCGAAGGAAAAAAATCGCACGTAACAAACAAAACAAAACAAAAATTTAAAAAAATAATAAAACAAAAAATAAAAAAACGTAAAATTATTGATACTTTGGCCCTTTAAGGGTCAAATTCCAAAAAATTCCTTTAATAAGATATGATGTGACCAACGCGAACACCTTGGTCTTTAAAATAATACCACATTTATCGATTTCGACAAGCTATCAAACGCGTTAAAAAAAAAATAGCACTTTCAGAAATGAAGTTATTTTTGCCCTTTAATGGTTGAATTTGATAAAATTCCTTTCTTAAAATATGATCTGTTCAAAGTGGAGACTTTAATCCTTAAAATTCTAACTCATTTCTCGATTTCGATTATGTATGAAGAGAGATAAATGGCTCGCGAAAAATAAAAGTTATGGAAAAAATTATACTTTTGCCCTTTGATGATCAAATTAAAAAAAAAAAAAACAATCCTTCCTTAAAATATAATGTTATCAGACCGGAGACTGTAATCTTTGAAATGATACCTCATTTATAAATTTCTGTTAGGTACGAAGGGAGATAATGGCCTGTGACAAAAAAACACCTTGTAGATATAATATGTATGATTAAAATTTGAAATTATTAGCATTCAGTTTGGAATAAAATTAAGCACTTCAATTTTCTGGAGCCACCGTGGTCAATCGCTAACTGGTTGGTGGTCACCTTGGTAGTGTTCCAGAAGTTTCGTTCTATGCAGACCTAAGAGCACTCTGTGAATGCAGACAACGTACTAAGAGGTGAGTCGATACCGTGCAAATATCTTTAGTACGTGCCGTCGTCACTTCGAAGAGGAGTCTGGTTGTGATATTTTTATCGCCGTCTCAAATGAAATTTTAGTTGATCGTATCAAGCGCGATTGGTGATTTCCTACAATCATATCATTTAATATTTTGAGTGTAAAAAAAATATTTAGAAATGATATCTAATAGATGCAGATTATAGTGATATATTAAAAATTGGGACGGTGTTCATAGAATCAGGTATATAAATAAAAATGTGAAAACCTGTGCAAATCCTCCTCGTTCTCCCCTACGTCGACACAGCTTGTTCTGCCAATACGCATTGGTAGTTGGATAAAGTAATAGCCAAGACCACTCCGACAGTTTTCCGACGGAGCTAAACTTTTTTTTTCCTTACGGTTGTACGCCTCAACGACGTGGAGGTCATTGGAAGCTGGATAGTACTGGGGACAGGGGACGCTAAGGAGTTGTGTCATGCGATTTTCAAGCAACCAAACCCGAATTCGCCTGGAGTGACGTCTGCAAAGCCTGGAAAATCTAAATCTGGATGGCTGGACAGGGGGTTGAACCCAGGCCCGAGTGTTATTACTCAATGCACCAGGACTGTTCCTAATGAAATGTGGAACCTTGAAGTTAATTGTTGGATGCAGTATCGAGGGTAGCGCCACAGGAAAAGTTCTGGCGTTTGTAGGACGCGCACAATTGCTTGCCGTGTGGGTGACGGCTGTCGTCGTTGTTGTTGCAGGTGATCAGCTACGACAGCGAGCGTGGCGGGGTGAGCGTGGTGACGGACAAGGGCGAGCAGACGACCTCGAGGCTGCTGCTGCAGAACGCGAGGCCCTCCGACTCCGGACACTACACGTGTCGACCCAGCAACGCCGACGTCGCCGCCGTCACCGTGCACGTGCTCGACGGTGAGTTCACAACAAGTCATCACAACAAGTCCAGTAATAAACGATTACCTTCAGAATGATCATCACCAATCACATTATACAGGATTGGATTTTTGTGCGAGCCAAATTTAAAATTTTAATTAACAGTTTGTAATCTCAGGTTCTGATAAAATTAATTCGTAAAATTAATTTAAATGAAAGAGGTTCTTTAACAAATATTTGCACAACAGCACATACGAGGGTAGGTCCAAAAGTTCCCGGCCTGGCCTGCTTAGCGGATGGGTACAAAAGTTTGAATTGCCGCACTTCGAAGATAATGTTTTGAGACACTAGCGCCCATATTTGCGTTCCTCTCCGCAAGTTCCCACCATGGAGGTAGGAATAGAGAGGAGACCAGGTGTCGCTTAAACTGTGAAGCAGCCTGTCCCCGGAGCCGCCATCTTCGTGAGTTCAAAACATTGGTCTGTTTTTCTTAAATTCTAATGTTTGTAGATTATATCAATTAGGGTATTTATAAATGTGACTCCATAAGACTTCATTTTTAGTAATGCGATGATTAAAAACGAAGAAATTCTTCCGTTTTGTATACATTCCTTGTGTTTCTTGATCCTACCAATATGGCGACATCCTACCCCAGCGCTCTCCACTCGGCGTCACGTAGTTATATGGAGAAGGTCCCTTACGTGGTCTCCTCTCTTTTCTTTGCTCCATGGTTCCCACGCTCCAGTGAGAGGACCAAACATAACCTGTACGCACCATGTCAAGTGTGGAGTATCATGCGGTTATCAAGTTTTTGACTAAAAAAGGCTGTAAGCCTTCTGATATCCATGTACGCCTGCAAAATGTGTACGGAGATATTTCTCCTTCGTATTCTACAGTGAAAAACTGGGCCAAACTTTTTAAATTTGGTAGAGAATCCCTGGAAGATGACCCATGCTCTGGACGCCCGACGATAGCGATCACTGATGAAAACATCGCAAGTGTGCAGGAGGTAGTGCTGGAAAACAGAAGACTGAAGGAAAAAGAAATTGCAGCAAGACTGGGCTTGTCGAAAACCACTGCCCTTAGAGTTCTCGATGAACATTTGGTTATGAACAAGGTCAGTGCACTATGGATTCCCAAAATTCTGTCTGTAGTGCAGAAAGCAGAACGAGTGAACTGTGCTCGAGAGATTTTGAAGCTGTGGAAAGAGGAGAAACATTCATTTCTGAATTCTATTGTCACTGGTGATGAGACCCTGGTCCTGTACTACGATCCTTTGTCGAAAAGAGAATCAATGGAATGGAGCCAGGTGGGGGAATCTCCGCCAAGAAAGGCGAAAGTGTGCCAGCCGACAAAGAAGATCATGGCGACTATTTTTTGGGATAATGAAGGAAATTTATTGCTTGATTTCAAGGAAAGAAATACTTCAGTAAACGCAGTATACTAAGGCAACTTGATCATGAAACTCCGAGACGCCATAAAAGAGAAAAGGCGCGGCAAACTTTCAAGAGGCGTGAGGCTCCTGCATAACAATGCACCTGTCCACACTGTCATGCATGTGAAGGCCATTATTAAAGAATGCGGGTTCTCCGAACTCCCTCATCCACACCGTACAGTCCAGATTTTCCCCCGAGTGACTATTTTTTCTTTTCTAAACTAAAGTCTGACCTTCGTGGACGAAAGTTTGGCAACGATGACGACATGCAGGCAGCTGTAATTAAACATTTTGACAGCAAAGATAAGAAATATTTTTCTGACGGAATAAATTTGTTAACTCCACGTCATGAAAAATATATTACGATAAAGGGAAGTTGTATTGAATAGTAATATATACATTTCATTTATTTGAATGTCCGTTCCTACTTAGGCTGGGAACTTTTGGACCTACCCTCGTATAAATCTAAATTCTCACAACCCGACCATTTATTTTTGCTCAAATAGTTTTGTACAAGGAGGGTTGAAGCTACATTACACTCCTTGCGGCCGTCTTCAGTCACGGAACTTTCGCTCGGTGACAGTGACTAGGGTCTCACTCACAGCAGAGGCTGTCTCTGTTTCGAGAGATGGCTGACTGTCAGGCGTGTTACATAGGCACAAGAACAATTGTTTCCACATACGTTTACTTCAGCTCTACCCGAGCTCATATTAATTAAAGTTACGAAGTATTAGTATAACATTACAGTATTTCATATTAAATAATACATCACATTCCATTCCGATTAATCTCAGGAACATTTCTTTTACACAAATCTCCTCCTGAATTTTCAGATCTCCTTGATCTGCAGCAAACAGTCTGCTGATCGCCATCACTGCTTTTGTTTACACGCGACTTCCGCTAATGTATTTCAATTTGCCTTTTCATCGCAGGTTCTAAGCAGCAGAATTTATGTGGCACTTTCCTCTTCCAATTGTATAAGCTCGTTTCAACCCATTTCCTAACTTTTTTTTAGCATCTTATTGTATGGCCCCCTTCTTCTCGCATAGAACTAAATGATAACCATTGTCTTGTAGTTCTGAGAGAACGATGTCCGTTACTTAATAATTAGAGTGATCTCCTGAAGCATGTAGAAAGTTTGGAAGTATAACTGTTTTGTAATGTTTCAATTTTGTACTACGCCACTCTACTCTTTTATTGTAGTAATTCCACGTTATTCTAAATACCCTTTAAAGTTTTGAGGCTCTTTATGTTTTGGCCAAACTGTCCAATCCTGAAGGTAGAATTATTTTTCCAAGGTATTTGAAAACGGATACCTATGTGATTATTCCATATGCCATTTAAATCTTATTGTCCTCTGGGTACTTATGTTTTTTTCGAATGATATCTGGAGATGCTATTATAAACTCTCTACAGAATACCTAGTTTTATTTTTAAAGTAGTCAGTTAAATCTACTAACGCATTGCATTCCGACTTAATCGCGATATGTACGGTGATTCTTTATGTGTTTTCCTTCTATAAATAGAGTTTCAGTGAAGTACAGTTTTTATGAGTGTTTGATGATGATATCAGCTGCCAATATTTTTCCTTAGGGAATGATTGTTTTGCGTAAAAGTGTTAACATCCAGCAATCGCCCGTGACAGAGTGGCTGAATGTTCTCTATCCAAGATGTTCTGGCAAATACGTGGAGCTGAACGTGTTGAAAACTACGTAATTAAAAAGGCTCACATGATGAGCTAAGTAAGGAATTAATTACACTCCCCTCTCCCTTGTTTGATCTCCCATCCACGACACTTTACCTGCACACAAATACCATCACAGTTATCAACACGTATAGTACCACGTACGAAAACTTTTCCACTGGGTTAGGCAACGGAAAAACCAGAGCAGTTCATCTCCCAGTAATGGACAGTTATCAACGCATTGCGAAAACTTTCTCACTGGATTAAGGCAACGGAAAAACCAGTCCTGTTCATCTCCCCGGAACGGTAGTATGGAGTGGTAATAGTAACTGGGTCTAGCACACACTCTGACGCGAATTTGTTCGTTGCAGGTGAGCGGCCGGAGGCGATGCAGACCGGCGGTGCTTGTGACGTCAGGCTGGACGCTGCCCTGGCGTCGCTGCTGGTGCTGGCGCTGCCGCTGGGTGGAGGCGGCAGGTGATTGGTCGGCTGGGGAGCTGGCCAGCCTCTCGGCAGCTGATGGGAACACACTGCTCGGCCACCAGCTCGCGTCACAACGCACCAGTCAACAACCTCGACGTACTGACTGTGGACATCGCACCCACACTGACAGACTTTCCAACGAACTCGGTACAAAGTGTTTGGTGATTTCGGGACATTCCGTAATGGTCAGATGTAATTCCGCCAGTTAGCTGTCGCAGACATGGACAAACATTGGCACGACATTGCCGCTCTGATCGAGAAAGGTCCCAAAACTTCCAGAAGCTGGACGGAACGACTTCGTGTAACCAAAAAAAAAATGGTCTTGTTGATGTAGGATGACATTTGGTTGGAAGGCACTATTTCTTTGTGTACACTAGTTTCATTCATGTTTCTCTTTTTAACCATATGCCAGAAAGATGTAGTGTAATTCATGCGGAGGTAAAAGTTGCTCGGAATGTTATGTTACCTACCGCTTGGTTCTACTGAACTCGCTGAGTTACACAGCCTGTTCATTTAACAGAGGCGGCTCAAGCCCGGTCTGGTCTATCCCCACTCCGCCACCCTCTGGGAGGGGAAATTTGGCTCTCGCTCGGAGAGGCAGCACGTGAGGAGGGGGAAGCCTTTTTTTTTTTTTTAAATGGCTTTCGGCAACTGAGCCATTTGATATCTCTTCCAGTGAATTAGTTTCTCCAGTGCGTTTTTTCGATTCCTAAGTATAGACACCACAGGACGGACAGGACATTCACAAAGACATACAACACTTAAACATCCATGCCCGCGGCCGGATTCGAACCGGCGACACTCTAGCCCCTACGCTACCGAGGCCGGCGAGGGGGAAGCTAGAGTAACATGACTTTGATCCAGTTGGCAGTGAACAGGGTATATATAGCTAATACTTCATACCTACACCCTGGGTTCTTGTTTACGAAAGACATGCAATTTGTGTATGTGTTAAATTCTGCAACACGCCTAACTAACAAGTTTTAATTACAGATAATGGGATATAGTTATATCGAAACCGTGTTCTGATTGACATCTGCTGGTTTTGCTGAAACTAATTTCACTTTGGTTCTATCCGTCTTCTAATTTTGCCCTGGTACAATAATGAGAAATGTTAATCGTTTCCCTAAATTTCGTGTAATTGAAACTGAAATAATTCTGGGCTGAAACTTCCTTCCTAAGGTGAAAATAATCGTACCACTGTAGCTACCGCAAGAAAAATAAAAAAAGTTTTCGCTTGATTACATTGGTCATAAATGAAGTTGTTGCTTTTATATAAAAGAAAGTCGAATTTGAGTAAACAGATCTTTTTTGTCTCCATGTGAGTAGCTTTGATTACTAGTTACCAGAAAGGTAACTGTGGAAAGAGTTTAGAAAATTAGTTTATTCACTGACACAATGAGGAGAAATCGTAACAATATCACAAGCTTACGAGAAAATCCATCACCTTACAGAATGATAGTTTTCAGAAACATTCCCTACACTATGTTTTAGTAGCAACATGTCGCTTTGTGACACTAATTTTTTCGGCAAGTACCATATGGTATCTTTAGTATGCTGCCAGTGTGTGAATATACAGTAATTTTTAAACATAGGATTCGGAGATTACTAATATATGTAGGAAATATTCCTATCAGTTCTTTACATGAATAATTGGTGCTTTGAAGTTATTTACAGCCCGTAAATATGTCGGTATCATATATATTCTACAGTTACTATTCATCCATATGTATACATTCCGATGACCAAATTCTATTGAAAACTGAATGAATTGCACGCGAAAACATTTTTTGAATGCAATGGCATGATTATTTGCCCAGTAACGTTGTTAACAAACAATAACATAACATACCGTTGTGGTTCAGGTGACAAGACGTTTTGAACAGCTTCTGGTAGTCATTTTGGACCAATTAGTGTTTTACAGCGCTGAGTTATGTCTTTCGCAAATTGCCGCAGTGCCAATGCTGTGGTGTAAAAGTGAATCTTCGCCACCGGACGATTTTCTACGTCGCTAGCGAGTCTAGCGCGGCGAGGACAGGAGTGTTTATTAGTGTGAGAGTGAATGTGTGTGTTTCTAGAGGCCCTCACTTCTAGACAACCGATATATTTTTGTATGTGCGTTTCAACGATTTTCATTATTTTTGCTTCGCTCTTGGACGAGGCAGTTGGGTTTTTAACATAGTTCGCTGACCTGTGAGGCACGGGTAAGAAGACGGCGATGGACAAAGAGATGTTTTGAATAAAGGTTATTGTAGTTTGGATAACGTAAAGAAATCAGAAAGAGTAATTATAAATAAGATGTATAAAATATTGAAGTTATTAGAGGTGTTTAATAATAAATTATAACAAAGTTGCATATTGTGACGTGTTTCATGTTTATTCATTTGTCCTAAAACTTACGAAAATACCTTTGAAAATAAGTTTTATGAAACAACAAATGAAAAAACGTTTGTTATTGATGAAATGACTGATACGTATTAATGCAGTACACACAAATATCAACTACCAGATTCTAAAGCGGGTGTAAAAAATTTAATGAATTTCAAATACATATGAGAAGGCTTCATTCATTTGATGTTGTCTATTTCAAAGATTTTGCATGGGATCAAGGCTACGTAGTAAAGATCTAACAGGTAGGTGCAGTGATCAAAAGTACAAGTCAACACTTTTTTATACAAACTTCCCAACTATTTTTTTGTCATATTTATTTATTTATTTTTTCACAAAAAAGTGTTATATTTATATTACATAAATTTAAGTACGATTCATTAGAAATATAACTACCATAAGTCAAAGATACTGGAATCTCATTCTTACCCTTGATGTATATACACAAGTATGTAAATTAGATTTTATAGTTTATCATCGTGCAACTTGTGAGGTGATACTATTTTCCAAAAGACTCCAAAATTTACTTTGTATTTTGTCTACCTTACTATCGTCCACATCTTAATTTTCACTGTGGACAAGTAATCTTGTAAATTCTTCGTCTTGTTCTGTAGAATGTAGAACATGGTTTGGCCTAGTATCCAAATGCACAAGTTGTGTTTTTCCTGTGGGGTTGTATTGATATCTGGTCGTACTACTAAGGTGGTGTCTACAATCGTCGGTGATACCTGTAAAAGGACTGCTGTAGCATGCTTTGTCCACATACTATGGAAATTCTTGCTTTGGAAATTCTGTACCATATAAGTAATATGTGGAATATTTAAATAGTTTTGAATGAATATGTTTGTGTTTTAAGTTTTGCTTGAGTAATTTTGTCACAAATATTTCAAACTCTAATATATGGAGGTTGTGGATCATTTTCCTCTATTGCTGATAATACTGATAAATAAATATTGCCAAAGCAATTGAATATTTGATAGTTCATTAAATTTCCGAATGCGTTTCATTTCTTTTGCAGAAGCAGGGGTTTCTCCTGTTTTTTAGGTATATGCCTTGATTTATGCTCATTCTCAGCAGCTGTGATTTTGTTTCCTTTTAATCGCAATTCATTCGTAATAAATGTTCAGTGCAGTGATGTGCTAGTTACTAGTGGAATAACAAGCTCAAATCACTCCAAGCGAATGCCGGAATGCTTTCTTCAAAAATCCATGGCCTAATTCCTTCCCGTTTCTTGTCCCCAGTCCCATCTCGCCTCTAATGACCTCTACGTCAACGAGGTGTAAAGCCATAAATAAAAAAAATAACAAGCTAAAAATGAATTGCGATTCAAAAGGAAATCACTGCTGCTGAGAATCGATCATGAGTAAAGGCAATGGACCGAAAAATGAGAAACCGCGGAAAATGCTTCTGCAAAAGATGTGAAACGCATTCGGAAAGTTAGTAAATGAATAAACATTCAATTTTCTTGGTAGCATTTATTTATCAATATCAAACTCTACTGTACAGTACTGAACATCCAAATTGTTATGAATATTTTTTGAGCATCGTGTTGTTGCACCGCTGGAAACCGAAAGTTCTCAGTTTGTTTACTTCATCAGTATAGATCAGATCACCAATCTATATTAAGCTGTCTCTTGAGTTTTGTATCTTCCATCTCCACTTCTCACATACACTAACCCTCACGACCACTGTTTATATTGCTCTAATAATCCCACCACTGCGTTAACTCGTAATCCCATTCTTCCAAGTAATCAACAACAAAATAAGAAAATACTGAAAATGTTATAGACTGCACATTTCACGAACAAAAAATACACTTACAACACACATAGCTTAAAATCTGACCACGCCAATGATTAATGAAAGTTATAGAAGGCAGGAGAACCCAAAATGTTTGGAAAAGGAGAAGAAGAAATTAATCACACATCTCATCAGAAAAACGTCAGGACAACTGGCGAGCAGCATCATCTTAATAGTTGATTTGGATGTTTACCTCTATCACCTACGCAAATGATCGAGTGTTCCTGAGATTACTTTAAAGACACTTTTTACTAACGTAGTAACACATCGCATAGCAGCTGACATCCTACGTCTTGCGCGGGCAGACGGGAACATTCATTCTCGAACATTTGTAAAAGACCGTTTACAATGTTCTCACCTGTATACTGGAGTTGAATGATACGTGATCTATGCCTGGGTTGTTTGAGATCTTTTAGGTGTGATCGAAGATGATATACATAAAAAATCTTATTTATTAGTATAGCATTAATGAATTCAAAGATAAAATGAACATAAGAACTGATAACACTGTTGACAAATAAAACTCAAATAATAAATAAAAATATTGAATAATTAAAGGTAACTCCTTTAAGCAATTAATGAGCGATTATCTATACTATATGATAAAATTATAGAAAATAAAAGTCTGCACATAATATTTATTTCTTACAGTGTAATTAAAATGTACAAAAGTCATGACAGAGATGCCAAAACTTTGAAATTTGTAACTTCTGTCTGGCCGTGTATCACGGAAAAACTAACTTACAGGTTAGAACGAAACTGAACGTAGTGAAGAGTGATGACATATGTCATGTGTTGTAACACAGAATCCTTTTATTCAGATTTCCAACACATTTCACAGTGATACAGACGACAAAACGATATTTTTGACTGCTTTCTCAGGCTTCCGCGGTCGTCTTTTTTAATAATGACACAGTTTTCCTGGAATATCCCGTTGTTTATTCGCCTATCGAAGCTTTCTGCTGACATGCTGCATCAAAGTATCTCTGGCGAAGGTTATAGCATAGTATCTCTGGCGGAAGCTGCAGCATAGTATCTCTGACGAAGGCTACAGCATTTCAAATGAAAGTTTTGATGGGCAAATAAATAAAGTGACAATCCAAGAAAACTTAGTTATTATTAATGTTTTTGAACATTTATCCACGCAACACAAAACATAATGAACAGATTTTAACGAAACCATAGTGACAGCCCAGAAGAGGATACGTTTTATCCACATTTGTAACATGTCAATACTCCGAACTAAAGACTTTCTGGGACCAAACTCATGAAACCTAAAACCGTGATGAACATACCATTCAAGGAAAACTCGGAACAAAATAGAGCTCTGCTTTTCAACCAGACTAACGTAGAAAATGATGCTTGTCACATCTACACGGATGGTGCTAAGACTGAACGGGGAGTGGGTTGCTCATACGTAGAAACACAAACAGCCAATGTTGGCATGTATAAGCTTCAGAAAGAAACAACAGTAGAAACGACAGCCATCCTCAGAGATTTCCAATATATGTAAAACACACGCCTAAAGACGAGTCTTATCCTATCAGTCAAGAAGAGTGCTCGAGTGTCACCACAACCCACATACTGGTAACGGGAGAAACATACTAACATACAAAATTACGAAACAGATACAGCGCCTTCACAGTGCCCAAGAACAGGTGCAGCTAATTTAGATCAAAGCCCACATCGGTCACACAGGGAACGAATTGGCGGACACATTAGCTAAAAGGGCAGAAAAATCAGAAGCACACCATCAACCAACCCCAGCTACAGTCGTAATATCCACTCTTAGGGTGATTTTTATAATTTTTTTTTTTTTTTTTTTTTTTTTTTTACTTATCGCTTCACGCCCCGTCGACGTCGTGGTCATTATATGCGGGAAGGGCCTGGGGACAAGGAACGGGATGGCCCTTTGCAGGGACATCCAGGCATTCGCCTTGAGTGATTTGGGGAAACCACGGAAAACCTAAATGTGGATGCCCGGAAGGGGTTCGAATCGCCGACCTCCCGAATGCGAGACCAGAGCGTTAACCACTCACCCACCACGCTCGCTACAAACAATAAATGGCAAAATATATGGGAAAAATCAATAGAAAATGAGGGTAGACACTACACCCAACAATATCAGCTAAACAGTGTCACCAAAAATGACATGTAACAAGAAAAACGATAAGTATCACTGCACGATTAAAATTCAATCACGGCGATTCCCTAAAATAGATGCACCTAATTACAATCAGAAGAAAAACAAAAGACAAACCCATTACTACATATACCAAGGTTTGTTCGAACAAGGCAGTAATTAAATACTATTTATTAACTATTTACTTTATCATAACGATTGGTAATTTTTTCGCGATACACGTATTTCTTATTATTTAGAACATTACAAAAGGGTCAAATCCATAATATAGAAACTTCTTATTTTCATCACGAAACTGTGGTACACTGCAAAGCTGATATAGGAAAATGAATGAGCCGTGTCCCGTGTGGCAGACTGGATTGACGGGATCCATTACGCCGGATGAGCCGAGCCGTCAGCTGATCTGCCGACACCAGGGTGGAGTCACGCGCCTCCCCATACCATGCCCCCACTCCCTCCACACGTCACAGCAAGCTGCGCGAGGGTTCTTTTTGAAGTTCCTAAGTTCACCAATGGGATTACATAGGAAAGAAAAATAGACAAAGAATCTACAATCGCGAAGAACGTCTTCGTATCCGAACAAGTCATGAGTTCGCACTTAAGGACCGTGCACAAACTACGTGGCTCGGTCCAGGAGGGGGGGGGAGGGGTTGGCTGAAAGGCTACGCTGGGCTACGTGGGGGGATGGGGGGTTCCGAGCCAGGCCACGTAGCTTTCCTTTCAGAACATTTTTGACAGTTAAAATGAGGAACAGAACTCAAAACAGCATATAAATATTTATTTCCCTCAGTTAATTATCTCCGTATGTAATTTACAATAGTCTGACAGGAGAAAACAGTACAAAATGTCTTCTGAAATGAAAAGGGAAAAAAGCTACGTGCTACGTGGGGGGGGGGGGGGAGGGGGGTTCACAGGAGGCCAAAATGGAGCTACGTGGTTTATGCACACTTCCTTAATCAAATATACTCTTCAGATACCATTAAAGCAGTTACGATGCTCACAGATCCAAGTACTTTCTTTTCTAGCGAAGTATTACTGTTATATTTGGGGTTATACAGGTTGCAGCCACAAAAAAGAATTAATTATTTTGAGGCAAGACCGTAGCAAACACAAACAACTTCCTGCCAAAGTGTCATGCAACGTTATGTTTTGACTTGAGTGTATCTTATCGGATTCCTGTTTGAGAAAATAGGTCTGGTGAAAGAAGGGAAGATTTTGAAATGCTATAACACAGGTTTGATACCAGGTATCTCTTATACACTTAAGATTCCAAATTCATGGGATACTTTCCAATATAGTGTGTTTACCGGGCGAAACGCAGTAATATGACGGGGCATTGACTCAACAAATCGTCGGAATCCCCTGAAGAAATATTTAGCCACGCTTCCTCTACGACCTTCTATACTGCCAAAGAGTTGCAAATGCGGTACTTAGCGCACGAAATGGTATTTCGATCATATACCAGATATGTTCCGGCGATCTAAGTGGCTAAATCATTTGCTCGAACTGTCCAAAATGTTCCTCAAACCAAATGTAAACAATCTCGGGCCGGTGTCATGGCCCATTGCCCTCCTGGAATTGTCAATCGTTGTTTGGGTAAATGAAGACCCTGAATAGCAGGAAGAGGACTCCAATTTGCTGAATATAACGATTTCCAATGAATGGTCGCTTCAGTGAATGCCGTGTAATCACTGTTCATACCACCAGCTTGCACACCTCCTCCCTGCCGTAGGGGCTAGAGTACTGGCTCCACGAGCCGAAGGTCGAAGGTTCGAGTCCGGCCGAGGGTATGGGTGCTTAAATGTTGAGTGTGTTAATATCGCGTCCGTCCTGTTATGTACATACTTAGTAGCAAAACCGATACACTGGAAGACTTATCACATCGAGCTGGCTGTATGGTAGAAGTAGCCAAATCTCATTTAACAAAAAAGGAAAGAAATAAAAAGCTCCTTCCTGACAAAATGGTCCGTAGCGTGGTGAAATCTACGCCACCCCCTAACTTTACCAGCAGCTCTTATCAAATGTAATCATCACTCATTTGACCGCGCAATCTGCTTCCGGTCCTCTAGGGTCTAACCGATTTGCTCTCGAGAGGCGCTGTAGTCGATAGTGTTTTGTTAGCAGAGGCAGTCCCATCGGTCTTCTGCTGCCATATCACACCAACGCCAAATTTCGCTGCACGGACACGTCTCTCTTAAGCTGCGTTGCCACGACGTCTTGTAACGGAGGTCGCACGCAACACCCCGAAGTGTAGGGATGAGCGCGCGCCGCAGTTTAGCCCTCGCTACCCCGCCACCACCTCCTGACCACGTTGCCTAGTGTCATTTGGCACAGAGCACTTTACAGCAACAGAAGGAGTGCGCACCGCTGCTGCAATCCGATGGCAACAGCGCACCACTACACACGCCGGTGATGTTTACCGACATAGAGTGGGTAGCTGCGTCTCATCCCCGCAGCCTTATATCCTACATTAAATGTTGTCGTTCTTTGTCATAGTATTGTTTTTTTTTTTTTTGGTCAACACTCACACCGCGACACACATGTAACTGGTTTCGGTCACTAAGTAGACGTGGTCGGCCACTGCGTTGCCCATGGCGGGAGGTAACGCCGTAAACTACATATTCACGGCACACTCTTGACACCGGATCGAGGAATGTGTTTAACCACGAACAATTTCCGAAAAGGAAATACTCAACGCGTCTAACACCGACTACCGTTCCGAGTTCAAAGTGCGGGCTTAATGACGTCAGAAAACCTTTCACACGAGTCACAATACTACAGATGAAAGTACGAGCACTGCAGGGAACATTTATAAATCTCTTTCGAGTTACTACCACAATCTGGATTTTATCATGTTCCTTTCGGATCACTTTTGGTTCTTCAACATGTAGAAAAATATACTTAAATACTTCTAAGTCCCGTCAAACTTAACAGAAATTCTTCGAATGTTTACTAACAAAAGATCATCAAAAATGACATGTTGTTTTGGCAGTTCATTTCCTCATAGTTGTTTAACTAAATACCTTTGTCATTAAATAACGCTCATAACGTTAAAAACTGATATGTAATACATGTTTCTTCGTTTACCATAACAGCTATATCTATGGGCAGAGAGTATAATAAAACATCGACATCGACGAATTTATATAAAAAAAGGCAACTAATAATTAAACGAAATACGCACTTTTCTTTCAGTTATGTGGCAATAATTTATTCGCAGTTTCTCATATAAACAAAATTGTTATCACGTAACACGCGTAACATCGAACTAGTAGCAACATCTTTGGTCAGTGGTAGTTTGGAAATGAAGACCAGGAGAGTGACGTCAGCGTTACAGACAAATAATAACCATGATTAGCCTTTTATAAATAGTGATTTCGTATTTCCAACGACCGGAATATAAATGAAATCAGTCTTCACTTTTTAATTTACAATCAGTAACAAATATTTGACGAGAACCGAATTTGGAAAGCAATTATCGGTTGAAGAATGCAGCGATAGTTTAGACAGAATGGACGGGACAGAGTTTTGGAATATATTACACCAAATAGGCAGTGCGCAACAGCGACCCCGAGTCGTTAAGGCTTAGTAAAGAGGCGCCGCCTTAATTACTTAACGTATCACATGCAACGCACTGAGCCGTGCAACATTAATAAAGGAGCTGTCCGACGAAAAATCTGCACCATCTCCTCTCCTGGTGGACGACACGGGAAAACAACGAACAGTGTTGGAGCTCCTCTCCCCTCCGCTCGAAAAAATCATGTTTTATTTTCTTCCCCAATAAACGCCTTCTCATTATTACACAAGGTGACATCAAGATTATTTTGAGAAGTTCCGAGGAAAAGGCATTATACATGGTAGTATTGTTACAGCCGTAACGAGAACTAAAATTTAAATGCTTAAGGTGCGAAATAAAGCACAAATGCTGTTATATAGTAAATAGAGAATATTATCCAGCGTATGTGTAATAATCAACAGAGAATACTACAAAAGTTAACAAACAAGAATTTTGTAAATCATTGCAGTTAAAAAATCTTTATATATAAAGATGAATGTATGTATGTTTGTTTGTTTGTTCTTCATACAAATCCACAGTTTTCATCCGATCTCGATGAAAGTTTGCACACTTATCCTTTGAAACAAGGAGAAAAATACTGTCTACATTTGGTTGAAAAATTATCTGCATAAATAACACATGTTGTCTCATAACTTCGAAATACGGCGATAAACAGACACGTTGGATATGGACGTCTCCGTACCGTTTTTCCGTGTAATTGACTGGCAGCTCGGTGGTTAGAGTGCTGCTTGCGAACGTCGTGGTCTTCGGTTCAAATCTCCGTGGAGGCTAAGGTTTTTAAAAATTGTTTTTGATCGTAAGAGTCAGGCCTGGGCCGTAGGTTATTCGGATTGAATGTTAAACTGTAGATATTAGAAAGTTAGGGGTGCAATGCGAGGAAAATTGTAGGTAGTCTTGCAATGTTGTAGGTGTATACTTTTTTCATGTAATAATGATCCCTCAGGTGTTGTTCGCAGTCAGTGTGTGACTGTGAACCACAGTAATATTATTATAAATATGGAAGTAAGTCTCTGTCTTTTTGTTACGTTTTGACGACTAAATGGCTATATCTTTGTGATGGAGTTTTATAAGGAAATCTGTATGAAGGGCAATGATATTTTTTCCAGTATGATTAACAGTTGTTGTAACGAAATTTTGAGACCTTATCGAATGGTAACAGAAATATGTTGGAAATTGATTCTCTTCAAGAGACAGGATCAACGGTATAATGATATAGTGATAGCTTTGCTGTCATATTATTCCGAATCGATATTGTTTGGGACCAATCCTTCGTTACCAACAACTTTCTATATTTAATTCTGGCAAAAAAAATTTAATCCACGCGTACGAAGTCGCGAGTACGAGCTAGTAGTGTATAATCTTGAAGACACTTATTTTCTCTAATTGAGGTGTAAAACTATTGCAGAATAGCTTACGGAAATAGATAAAATCCACACATACATTAGCTATATTAGATACCAATACTACAAAAGTTAACAAAACAAGAATTTTGTAAATCATTGCTGTTAAAACTAGTGTATACTCTTGAAGACACTTATTTTATCTGATTGAGGTGTAAAACTATTGCGGAATAGCTTACGGAAGTAGATAAAATCCACACATACATTAGCGATATTAGATACCAAACGTATTTCTTACTACTGCCCCCTTCCGTCAGAGATAAATTCCACGTCCCCGTTCCCCCACCACAGTTTTAGTACTGAAAAGGTAAATACCAACTGATAAACAATAGCAATGACATCTCAGAGGAATATGATGTCAAAATAAAGGATTTTAACTCAAAGAGGCGGTGAAGGAAACAATATGTCTGACCGTGTAGAGGTAGGGATAACGATCAGACGGGCGACGAAACTGTCTCGCACCCTATGACCTCCCCCCCTCCCTCCCTGACATTTCCTCCAGTTCGGGGAGGGGGACGCCTTCATTTTTGGAACACATAAGCTATAAAAATAGCACCAACGGTTGCAAGCATTGGTAACAGATACCTGCTGAATTTTGCTTATGACTTCAATGTGATGCACAGGTGAGATGTTCCTCAGTTTAGAATAAGGATAACTCTACATCGAACAGGTCAGTAGAACTACCGTTAGTACGTGACTAAGTGCAAGTCCATGACCGTATTTTGAGTATGATCGCGGATCTAGAACAGTTTCCAGATGGCAGACAGATTCCGGCAGTTTTCCTGCCATATCAATATTCTGATACCCGATCTGATATATTTCTGAGTTCTATCATTGCTGAACTTTTTAAGATTGATTTAAACCACAATACATTGCACAGAGATTAAAAGTAACAAAAAATAAAACATTAGCGTCGAAAATGAGTTTTTAGAGGCAAAAATTAGGTTTTAGGTTATGTCACCCGGACATTGTTGGAGCTTGTAAGGTTGATCTGAACCGAAAATTCTTTTCACGGTTAAAAAAAGAAAAAGGAAAAAAAGTTTGGTGTTCGACCCGATGGTTGTTTGATGGTCCGTCCCGAAGGAAGCATATCCAGCCTGGTATTAAAGGTATGGTGGCCGGTTCCTTTCCTCCTGACCTAACCAGGTAATCCTATTGGGTAAAGGAGACCTGGAGTTTAACCAGGGAAGCGTTCTGTGGTACTTCACATCACACAGCAAATTGTGCGAGAGGTGAAGGTTGGGTTGACGGCTTTTGAAAATCCAAACCGAGACAGTGATTCGAACCGGGGACCTTTAGAGCTCCCGTCAGACGCCTTAACCACTGAACCACCAGGCCGCTCTTGCACAGTCTAAAAGCTTTGGTCAGTATTTGATCATAAGGGTGCGGTCTGCAAAATGTGAAGAATTTCTGATACCCTTGAAGGGAATCATAAGTACTAAAGCGAAAGAGAGACTTCTGGCTATACAGTAGGCAATCTCTCTGTTAGTGTGGGAATGGAAGGGAAGCACGGCATGGCAGAAGTAAATACTAGCTGGGAGCAGCATTCAGAAGAGGTCGGCCGCATTGGTTAATGCGCTTCCTTCACATTTCTCATGTCCTCGATTCGAATCCCCGTCCGTCCATCAAGATTTCGGTTTCCCAAAATAGTCCCAGGCGAATGCCACAATGATTCCTTCAAAAAGCCATGGCCGAATTAATTCCCGTTCATTGTCTCCACTGTTTCCCAGCCTCTAATCACTTTAACGTCAACGCAAAAATAAAAGCTTTATATGATTGCTCGCTACGAAGAATCCTGCATTTAACTCTCTAACAAAGTTTAAAGATCAGTTACACTATGCCAAACCACACCAACAAGAAAATAAACTCCACAAAAGCATCCGACTACTTTGAATTATTTACTTCTGGCCTCGCATTCGGGTTCGAATCCCCGTCCGGGCACCCAGATTTGGGTTTTCCATGGTTTCCCCAAATCACTCCAGACAAATGCCGGGATGCTTCCTCCAAAAAGGCCATGGCAGAATTCCTTCCCGTTCCTTGTCCCCAGTCCCATCCCGCCTCTAATGACCTTAGCCGTCGACGAGGCGTAAAGTCAAAAAAAAAAAGAATTATTTCCTCTATCAATACGACATAAGAAGACGAAATTTGAGTATTTCCTTAAAATATTAAATACAGCTTGTTTGCAGCAAGGACGTAAATTTTTCGAAAAAAAGGACTAATTTGAATTTAGGAATAATAATTATCGGCAGAACTGCAGATGTTCTGAAATATTTAATGTTTGTTTACTTGTTTTTTTTTGAGTGGGAGCTGGCGATTCATTTAGGAAAATAATCAAACAGCTGCAGGAGGCATCGAAAAAGCAGTTATAACACGCATCTAACATTTTAGATATTAATCCAATTTTTTTTACCATTTCTTATTTTATTTGGAGTCAGCTTAATTGGAGTCACGGAAAAATAACCAGAAACATGAAATGTAAACAACAAAGATGTTTAAACGAAGTAAATTAAGTCTTAACTGAATATCAAGACTCAATGTTATGTTGATCATTGTAACCAAATGCTAGGAATTTACAGAGGCGCAATCGTGTTCTGATGTTGGTGTTAAGTATTTCACCAACTGATAATTGTTAGTAATTTTCGAGAATCACGTTTAGCGACAGCTGTGCGGGGCTGATTCAGCGTCATTTCACGGCTCGCCTAGAAATCAATGCACACGCGCTCTCATTAACTCATTTCACGACCTCCTCTCGACTAATTGCTTCTCTAAATGCGGAATAATACAGGATGGTCCATGGAATTTCGCCTAGCCACAAGTTAATCGTTGTCATACGCAGTACTGCAAACTCATTTGATTCTTTTTTGTGGGACCTTCTGCACGGTCCTCTGGATATTGGTGGGGACAGAGTGTTATAGGAAGTTGCAAAGATTTGATTTCCTCAAGGATGAGTCCTAGTACCATTGCTCTTTATAAACTGATAAATGATTGATATTGATAGCCTTGTGTCATTGTAAGTTTCATCTCTTTGCTGATAACCTGAAAACCACATCACGACATAGAACAAATAAATATTAACCTGAAATCTCTTTCTGACTAGTAGGCGTGTTAATTTTTCCTTTAATTTTGTTAGAAACTTTCATCATTTTGTGAATGCTTTAGCATATTTTTGGTATTTTATAAAAGTAGAGTTTGCATAAAATATTTTTAAGAGTTGGCAGCACTGGTAGAAGCAGTGTGGCAGGTAGAGTTCTGTGCTGGGGACGGGCGCAGCGGGGGGCAGAATCAATACGCCACAGCGACCAGCCGGACGAGTACATCGCATCGGGAAGACGCAAGATGGAAATGCGGCCCTCGCCAAGTCGCTGACGGGGAGCGCTGACCGCCGACGCAGTCAACCGGCATAGCCAGGGGGCGTTCACCTGCAAATCGGCCATTACAACGTATCTATCTGAAAACATTCTATTATTCTGCGATGGCGAAAACAATTATTTTCACGACTTCATAAAAAAAAATTCTCACTAACAACAACGGAAACTCTCCCCCTCGTATGATTGTAAACAAATCGTCACAAGTATACCATCGGATTCTGTTGTAAAAACAGATATTTCGACTGCTATCTCGGCCAACCTTTTCAGTTGTGAAATCATGTGTACTGGTCTGCTGACCAACAATAGTTGCCGGTCAACAGATGATTTCACACCTGAAGAAGACGGTGGAGATAGCCGTCCAGATATCGTATCTTTAATTTAATTTAATTGGGCTGGAGTGCACGTTCCGGTGGCAATTACCCTATCACCCATTTTCCCATTTCCTGTACCCACTTCCTTTTCCCTCTACAAATTTCAACTTTAAATTGCTCAACGTTTTTGGAAAATTATTCATCAATTCTCTGGTAACTTATTCCAATCTCTGACCCCCTTACCTAAGAAAGAAAATCCCCCTCCCCCCCCCCCCCCCACACCCTTGTGCCTGAAATCGAGTGCCATCTTGTGGTCGTGGTCATCTTTTCCCTTCCATGCGTTACTTTTAATTCTTAAGTCAATATTTCCCATGCCACATCACCAATGTACGCCTTGTACACTCCCATGACCCTCTTCAATGTCTCCACTGCCATTCCAGCAATTTTATCATATCGGTTACTGATTGCATTCTATGGTAATTTCTAGAGACAAATCTATCAGCCCTTCTTTGCACCCTCTCCAACTCCTGTATTTGATACGTAAAATGTGGTCCCATACTACACTCCCATATTCGAGCAATGGTCTGACCAAAGTTTTGTAACCCAATTCCTTGATTTCTCTCGTGCATCCCCTCATCACTCTATCCAACAAGTGCAGAATTTTGAAACCTTTTCCTAATACCTCTCCAATGTGTCCTGCCCTGTTAAGCTTGTTATCAAATGTAATGCCAAGATATTTACATTTAAAGTCTTCAACAAGCAATTCTTTCCCACCTTATAGTCAAAATCAATCTTCAATTTTTTTTTACCTGTGTATCTAATAAGCTGACTTTTCTTTGCATTTATCTTCATTCCATGTTTACCAACCCATCTAGATATCCTTTCCAGATCACCCTGCAGCTTTTCATAGTCCTCTACCATTTTGATCCTTTTATATAACATTACGTCATCTTCAAACAACGTAACTTCTGATAGTAAACCATTAACCCAAATACTCATTAGAATAATGAATAGCAATAATCCCAATACGATATCTTGTGGCACTCCCATTTAGAACACAACGAGGCGGTATAGCAGTGAAGGCTTGATTGAAAATTTCTCGTTGCTACCTAAAAGAGATGACATAGACGAACTTATAATCACACACTACTATTTCACTCAAAATATTCGTAATAAATACATACTTTATTTAGGTACTTAATTATTTTATCGTTATCATCATTTGGTGTTTCCACCTGTGCAGTTCACTGGGCACAACCTCTTCAATTACTGGCGATCTCTCCTCCACTACTTGTCTCCAGCCGACTCCCTTGGCCTCCATGTGTTTATGCGCCTGGTGCATGGTCCTCCAATGTGTCTCCCCAGTTCCATTTGTTCAGGATTGCCAAATTCGGCACTCTCCATGGGGCTCTGTACGGATTTAGCAAGCTGATTGGATTGAACTTGGTTTCAAAACAGCACTGTCTCGGAAAGGATGGATGCAACAGACGACGTCTTCGTGTACGGATTGATCCATGATTTGGAGCAATTAACACCACACAACTCAAGCGGAAGCAACAAGAAGTGGTCAGAGTTATGGAAGAGATGAACTTAAGTATATTTGATCAAATATTGCTACACAAGCCGAAGTTATAGAAACGAAGCTTGGAATTTACGAGTAGCAGAGAGAAAAATAAATTGAAGAAATTCAAATGTGGCGCTTATATATATATATATGTGTGTGAGCAGATAACATTCTCAAACCAAGATTCCTGGAACTGATGGTTGAGGACAGAGGTCTGAGTAGCTGTCTCACAGAAAGAACAGAAAAGATGGTGGGTCATGTCATAAGACCTGCTGGGTATGTTAATTTACTAACGCAATTAATAGTCGAAGGAGATAATTTTAAGACAGGAGAAATATTAGAATTAGATTTTTTTTAGGATTGGGGGTAAGGAACGGGAAGGAATTTGGTGCGATACCTTCCCGGTATTCGCCTGGAATGATTTCTGGAAAAATCTGGCTTGCGTTGGAGTGAATTACATTGCTCCACCACACGACAGTTGAAAGCTTGGAAGAAGATTTCAATAACACCAACACATTTACTTCTGCCTTAAAATCTGTTATTTGCTGCATGGATCTAGTCCAATAATGAGGGAACGTCCATTAATTACGTGGAGTGTTTTTTTCTTAAATTTGTACTCCCTCCCCCCATTTGGTGACTTTTGGAAAGAGATTTACCTTGCAATCATAATTTTTAGATAATTAAATTTATTTTATATGTTCATGTATTTTACTTCATGGCTCTAAATACTTAAGCGTTAATACTGATGTCTTTCATTTACTACATTTTTTTCTGGAAAATAAGACACGAAAAATGATATTAAAAGTCGACGTGAGATTTTTATTGAACTCTCTCCGTTTAAATGAGATTTGTTGAGATTTTGTGGGGGCGTCCTCCCCCTATTTTAGGTTACGTGATTAATAGAGGTCCCCTAATATCAAATTATGTTGGAAACTGCAGCTGACACTGAATCACACTAGTTTTTTCCATAGATATCAATCTAGATTTTACATGAAGTCGATTACTTATAATGATTCGATTATTTTCACCATTCTGCTAAAGTTGTGAGCTTATCCTGAGGTGGTAACCATACGTAAGTTATCCTGCTATTGGATTGCGGCGTGTTGTTTAGATGATATCGGCCCAAATTCCCTTCTTTCAACACATGCAAGCCGTTAGCTTGGATAAACAAATTTAGAGATATATTGAAATCGTCAGGAAATAAAAAACACGGTGTTTTTGTAAAAATATTATTTTATTAAATTAATACCGTTCATTTACACAATTTTTAAGACTCTTATGTTACATTGAAACAAGTTTCAGATACATATCATACGCTATTTTAGTTTGTATGTGAAGAGCCATATTCGCGGCATACAACCCCCTCCAAGCGCCGTGACAAACACACTGCCCCGCGTCCTACCATACTACAATGCAAGCGACAAATCATCAATCGCTGCCTGCTCAGCTGTGCTGCCCTGTGTCAAAGATTGTAACGTACATATAATAACACTATGCTACCTCGGTTTACTAAATAACCTACAGACTGTGGAAATACAACGATATTACAAATCAAGTTACTAAGGTTACTTATAACTAATAAATGCTGTATAATATACTAATAATAGTAGTAAATAAAAAAAATTATTGGAAGGTTAGCGATATGTTTTAAACTGCAGGTACCTTCACTGTTTCACTCGCGCAGACCTTGGTGTGCGTTGTAAAGATTTTGCTTTTAGTCCGTTAACGAAGCTAAAAGTTTGTAAAGTAGAATATTTGTAATCTTTACCTTAAATTAAATTCCTCAATTTCTTTACGCTCACCGACGTGTTAATCTTTGGCGCAGTTATTTATGTTGATTCGTTACCCGGTCACGTAGGGTAGGGTTTCTCAAACTTATAGCTGCACGTAAGCAAATTACATTTCCAAGACAATAGTAAAGCCCCCCCCCCAGCCCCAATTCTTTAAAAAATTAACATAAAAAATCTTACTTTTTTTTAAAAAAAATATTTAAAAAGTATTACAGTCACAAATAACAATATATTATTAATTAATGTGATAAATTGCCTTGTTTCTTGTAGTAAGTTGATTCGATTTTAGGAACAATTTTGCTAATTTTCAATCTCAATTCACCATCGTCCATTAATTACGTGAGGTGAAATAGGGGAGGGGGTCCGACGAATTCTCACCAAATCTCACCAAGGGGGAGGGGGGGCGTCGACTGATATCTCACGTGAGATTTTGAAATTTTTGAAGGACAGTACAGCTAAAAAAAAATAAAAATGTCTCAACAAGCTGCTAGGTCGATTATCAGGGAAGGAGGGGGGGGATTCTCATCAACATATCACGTCTTTTTAGGGGGGAGGGGTCCGGCCAGATCTCAACAAGTCTCACCAGAGGGGAGGGAGGTCCGGAATTCCGGAAAAAAACACTTCACGTCATTAATGGACGCCTAAAATCTTGTCGCAAACCCCCTACTATCAACTAGCGAGCCTCTAGAGGTTCACGTACCCCACTTTGAGAATCCCTGACGCAGAGTAATAAGATATGCCACAGATTTTGGTAGTTTTTACATGATGCCTGAACAATGGGAAAGTCGACAAAGCCAGCTTACAGATCTATAACATTACACAGTATGAATGACAACTTATAACGATACCATCGAACTAACACAGATCGAGAGGAGTATCTGTGAGTGGGGACATCTTTGACGGAGTACTGTAATTTCAAGTATTATTCGGAGTGTTCAGTGTACGCGGACGAGGACAGTGCTCCGAACTTTCTAATTATTGTGATAGCGGCACCGCGTACTATTTTCGCCTACTCGGTTCGAATCCTGCAAACTTTGGTGATAGAAATTCGATTACACGGGTCACTGTAACTGGTGGATACTTCGGCGGTGTATTTTCGTGTTTCTCCAGATAATAAAGTTGTGTGTTGAATGCAAACTTTTGTGATTTGTGTGGTAGTAATTCCCACTCATTTTAGTAGTATAGCTGCCATCACGTTCTGCTTCAAGTGATTAGTTTTGTGAATAACTTTAATTCTTAGTATTAGTTGTGGAATCCCCACTCGCGACCGGGCGAAATTGAACCTGTAGTAATAGGAACATTTAATCACGAACTTAAACACGCCGCATTGAATCGTTCCACCAGGACTCAGAATTATCGCTAATACGCGAGGTGCCTCGCAAACTGCCAATGAATATAGTATTTCGTTCGCATGTCTGTTTATCGAACGTCTTTTACTTCTTTCTCGAAAGCAAATGTAGCGGATATATATCTCTTGAATGTGTACACATGTAATTACTTTGTTTTACTGCTACGTTTTAGAAAACGGAAGTAGGCCTTTGCTAGAAACACTGGATCACCCACATTTTCAATTGTTTTACATCCGTTTGTTTCCATTCGCTATTTCCGGCGTCAGTGATTTTTATTTATGGTTGAATAAATATGTAGAAAATTACCTGCTCTGCTCGAAACAGCTAACTTCGCCGACTCCGAGAATATTTCATGGCAACAAGCAAATATAAAACGATGGAAAAAGTAATTCAATATTTGTACAATATTTTCTGCGGGAAAATTATAGCAGAAAAAATACAGCAACGATAAATATTTACATTAAACAGATAAAAAGTAGCCGAAGATGCTTCTGAGAATTAAGTGAAACGCATTCGTTAAACAAACGAACGAACGAAAAAATGAATAGTGTTTGCATTCATCACTCCTCATGCCTTTATAATTTAACTAATTCCATCAAATATAAAAGCTTTATTTTAACATTCCTTAAAGTACTTTGACGTAAAGGTAAGTAACAATCAGTTTCGACCGTTGCATTTGTTCCGAGTGGCAAGGCGATTACTGTGTTCCCATTTCCGAGTACAGGCTTCGCGTGACGCTAAGTGATCTGACGCCAGGGCATCGGCTCGCGTTCGCAGAAATCGACTCAGAACTTTTCGTGGAAAACTGTGCTTTGTGGAAGTTCAACTACGTGATCTGTCTCCCGACAACAAACGAGCGAATAAGCACGAAGGAATCTTACTGTCACTCCTACAGTGAATAGAAAGCGCGACAATTTCTCGGTACAAGTGTAATGGATTCTAATTCAAACACGTTTGCCCGTTACAATTAGTGTACTGTTAGTGCTGTTATTCCCTTACCTACATTCCTTCTAATATCAGTCAAGTAAGAGCCTTCAAATGTCTAAGAAATTCAATCCAAGAGCTGAAAATTATTGCTCTAGCGAAGGATGTGTTCAAAAGGAAGAGGATATTGTAACGTAAACCTATCATTACAATTATCTAACTGCGTTTTAGTTAGCCTTTTTATAACAATATAATTACCTGAATACTTTTTCTCTCACTACTCAGTTTGACTAGTCTATCAAACTAAGCAACACTATTCAAACATTTTTATCAATGATTGTGTAATGCTACTTATTCCAATTTACTACATTACCTTCACGTAAAATAACATCTTTCTCTTTCCACATAATACAAAACTTTTATTCAGATTTTCTATGCAGAATTTAAATTCACTTATACATTTCTTGATACATTTATACTGACAATCCATTGCAAATATCATTGATTGGAAGCGCCGCCAAAGCATTATGACCCCTCCAGCCCATCTCTCTGTCTTCATCTTTTGTTTCCGCTTATATTATGTCTTTGTCAAATTTCACCTATGGCTCGTGCATCTTTGCCGCCTATAGAAATCAGAATACTAATATTACTAAAAAAATTTACAATAATATACAAATACTTAAAATTACAATAGTAAATATCTATAAATCTTATTTGGTTGACGTATTTCCGTTACAATATTATTAACCAGAAAACTTAATAAAGAACTGAGGAAAAGACGTGGCCAGTGTTGTGTATGGAGTGTAGCTCTTTATGTGGCACAGACGTGGACGATGAGACGAGAGGATGAAGAAAGGAAAGAAGCGTTCGAGATGTCGATATGGAAGAGAATGGGAGGTTAAGTTCGATTGAAAAATGTACTGCAAATGACTGGTGAGAGCTGGAAGCTACTGCAAGTCGTAACAGGAAGAAAGAAGAACCGGATGGGACCCACTGACAGGGGAATGCTTATTAACAGACGCCTTGGAAGAACTGGTTTCGTGAGAAGAAGGAGTTACAAGATCACAAATGACATTGAGGAAAATGGAAATCACATGAACCAGACGACGAGGGCAGAGGACAGGACAGCAGGGAGATCTACCAAGTGACAATCTGCCGTAGGGCAGAACACTGATGTTGATGATATGTACATTTATAAATTTTATATGTTAGTCTCGTTGATGATGTTTCAGCAAGAAGCGTGACACCATCTAAATATTTCAATAGTTACTGTACCAAAACAGTTGTATTGCCTCAGTTCGGATGGCCATTCCAAACGCAGATCAGCTACTAAACTCTTGTAAGAACGGAGACTTTCCCGGCTTATGGTTGATATAAACTCTTCACGAGTGTACCGCCGGATAGTGTTTTGAAAACACGATATTTCGACGACTAGCTCCGTCGTCTTCATCAGGTGTCGAGACATCTGCACAGGTCGGCTGACCGTCGGATCCAACGGTCAGCTGATATCCGGCGATACACCCGTGAAGACGTCATATCATACTTAACTCTTGGTTTGGTCATCTGTTTCAGGCAGTGCAAAGCGGTAACTTCTCTTTCTCCTGATCTGTATACAGGGTGGGGCATTTAATATGTTTTCTGGAAATATTTCGGAAAGAAATCATTTTAACAAACAATAACCTATAAAAAAAAAATCGTACAGTAGGGGGCTACAATTATGTGATATTGGTTTTTTCACAGGTGGCGCTGTTGTCGTTACAACAAGGTCAACTTAATTCTTTTAAATGGGAACCCCTTTTTTTTTTTGAAGATTCCGATTCCTCATGAAAAAATAAAAATAGTTTGCTTAACTCACTTTTCTGTTAGCCTCACAGATGGCGCTGTAATCGCGAAAAATGAATATTCGCGTTTTTTGTGTATAATTTTAATTATTGTTTAAATAATTACATGTAATTTTCATTCTGTAAACATGGAAGGTAATTTTAAAGGATAATGACGAAATTGATTTTTTAAATGCTTTTTCTTACTTATTTGCAGCCATGTCTACAGCAGGTGCTCAAAAAGGTGACCATTTACTTCCAGACATTTTCTGACACACTTCGAGCTGTTCAGGCATCATTTCTGCAAAGGGTCAGAAAATGTCTGGAAGTAAATGGTCACCTTTTTGAGCACCTGCTGTAGACATGGCTGCAAATAAGTAAGAAAAAGCATTTAAAAAATCAATTTCGTCATTATCCTTTAAAATTACCTTCCATGTTTACAGAATGAAAATTACATGTAATTATTTAAACAAAAATTATACACAAAAAACGCGAATATTCATTTTTCGCGATTACAGCGCCATCTGTGAGGCTAACAGAAAAGTGAGTTAAGCAAACTATTTTTATTTTTTCATAAGGAATCGGAATCTTCAAAAAAAAAATAGGGGTTCCCATTTAAAAGAATTAAGTTGACCTTGTTGTAACGACAACAGCGCCACCTGTGAAAAAACCAATATCACATAATTGTAGCCCCCTACTGTGCGATTATTTTTTATATAGGTTATTGTTTGTTAAAATGATTTCTTTCCGAAATATTTCCAGAAAACATATTAAATGCCCCACCCTGTATACTGCCCCATGGCCGATATGGCTAACGAACTCCTGCCTCTCCAAAGAGGGTGAGCTGGTTTGGGCCTCTAACACCTCATGAATAAAGACTGACCACGTTCATTCAGCACGCGTTGCCCCTCCTAACATTACAATATCGGATATTTTATTTCTTTAGTCTATATCCCTCTTTCGCAACATATACAAAGCATAAAGGTAGCAGAGGAATAACTTTGAGCCTAGTCAGTTTATGTTAAAAGTCATTTAAGTTGAAAGAGTCTCCACGAGCTGCCTGCACACAGTTTACCTTACCGCAGCGCCTGCGTCGGCAAAACGCAACACGCCGCGCACAGCAGTCGCTTTGTTACTATCGCTTCGGGGGTTAGCAGTAGCCTGGATTATTTAAGGGGGTAGGTACACCTAACACATACAAATATTTGATAAAGTTGAGATGTCATTTTCTCCAAATCTATTTAAATTTGAGGGTTCAAATTTCATAGGTCAATAGAACTGGTATAGCTTGATATAAAAATTGATTTTTAAAATAAAAATATTGTTTAAGAATAGGATGATGTACCATCCAAATTGACAGTGAAAAATATGTTGTTGTGAAGGGTTTTAAAAACAGAAGGCATAGTATTTGAAATTTTTCAGAAATGTTCTTTTAATATTGTAAACTAATATCAAGGCAACAAGTTGAACATATGATATAACATATTTAACTTTATATTTTTTTTAATAAAAAAAATTTTTGTCAAGAAATTAAAATTTTTGCTTTTTTTTGCTTAAATATAAAGGCATATTTCTCATTTGGGAAAAGCTGCATAAACAATAATGGTTCAGACTGTAGTACTTAGTATGTAGAACATGTCTTGCAAATTTGAAAAAGATCTATGTATTTGGAAAAAAGTTATCTTTAAAACCGTTTGATGAAATGCTGTTTTGATATATTGAAGGTTAAAGTGGGCTTGGCAGTAAGATTTAAATGGCTGTCAACCGTGCAGAGCATTGCTTAATCACACATAATTCCCCCACTGTTAAAGATATTGAAATAATTTTTTCACTAAAAATGAAGCCAAAACTATTTTTCGTGAATAATAATAATAAAAAAATCATTTTTTCGAAACCTGATAATTCTACCTACCCCCTTAACTAACATGCAAAATTAATTTTTTATAAGACTAGGCCGTTATTAAAACCATACGTCACGCGGACGCAATTTTATGATAGTAAAAAGTTGTTTTGTTAGTGCTAAAAATAATTTTATTAAAACTTTGTAAATATGTAATACTAATACGAGTTTTAAAGTGTCTGTGAGGGGCCAAAGAGTCACCATTGGCAATGACAGCGAGGAAAGAAAATAGTGTACAAGGCAGAAATTAAAAATAAATTGAAGGCCATCGACATGTTGTAAGCCGGGCAAGGCTGAAATTGGAAGCTGGCGAGAAAATGCTCCTTAAATCCAATGTAAGTCGATAAAATTGTTAAAAGAGTAATTCAGTGATTGTGTATATTAACTGACGGGGATAAGGAGTTAATGAAGTTGTAAAAATAGTTATGAAGTGATAACAAATTGAAAAAACAAAAGTTGAATTAGTTTAATTTGTATCTTTTTGAGAGAAGTATATCTGACAAATAATTGTTGATGAGAGGATAAGTATTGCAGTTGAAAATATTAAGGTTTATTTCAGGTGACGTAGAAGGATTCAAAGATTTATTATGGAAATGTGACACAAGAGTAATCCTCGCAGATCGGCTAAGAGGAAAGCTGATATAGCAGTTCTCAACTTTCTTGGGGCATAATAGGAGATACAATGAGGTAAGGAATATATAAAATGCTCCCGAGTAACTCGCTGAGTTGGCATAGTGTTATCACACGATATTTCGGCGACCACAACACTGTCGCCATTTTCTGGTGAAGAAGAACTGGAAAATTTACTCCTCTATACTATACGCATTTTCGCACACACTTGGTCCACTTGTTTCTTCATGATACTCAAGACCACTTTTATTACAATGTCTAACTTTCTGTTTCATTTGACACTTTCTCTACATATGTTCCTTTCGAATCCCCGTACCATTCGAAGTCTGTTTTTTTATTTTTTTCATGTTTTTATTTCGTACAGGTTTCTGATTAACTACTGCTCTCAGAAACTCACAGTGCAAAACTAAGACAGACACAATCAACGACGTCTTTAAAAAACAATTCGGTAACGTTCTCATTTAAAATAACAACTAGAACAGCCAATACTGAAATTAGTAACTTGGTATACTTTTACCTCTTCTAACTAGTTACATTTTCTTTCAGAGAAATTCTTTAAAAATACGAAACATATTTAAGTGATTAAAACCTTTCCCTAAGAGTTATGAACTGAATAATATCAGGGGCAAATTTGAGTCTAGTTATTGCGCGGCTTTAATGATGATAATATCATAAATATGTTTAGAAATGTTATTATACTTACATTCCAACACAAGAAATCATAAATTTCTTAGCTGGAAATGTGAAACGCTTCAGTCTGAATGCTGACGAAAATAACAATACTACCAGAAATTAATTCAAAGATATTGTAAATAATGTAAAGATATTGTAAATCTTTGTTGGTTGTATAGACAGCGACACCATTCACCGAAGCTTCTTTACTCAGTGTTCTGCCAAATAAAATAAAAGATTATCTAAAAAAAATGTTACAAAACCCGTTCTGCTTTGTAAAAAAATTTTCTTCCTTGAATTTCGTAACTAAAGACGATTGACGAAGTTATTCACCATCAGTGATATGAAAAGCGGTTTGTTAGAAGTCATCTACAATCGTAGCAAGTGTCCGTGAAAACTGATTCCAAAAGCAGTAACTAAAATGGCCTCCGTGCTTGTACTTAATATTGAAAACCGTTTTACACGCTTATGACGCTATGTAACTAGTAAATGGTAATATTATACATTTGTTAACGCTCGCTCCCCGCAGTCGGAATGACACAAGTTCAAATCCCCGGCCTGCAATCCAGATTTTGGTTTCCGATGTTTTCCTGAAATCATTCCAGGCAAATGCCTGTTTGGTTCCTTAAAAGGTCAAGGCTGAATTCTTTCCCGTTCCTTGTAACCCGTTCCCTTCCAGCTTCAGCGACCAAGAAAAAAAAAAAAAAGATTTGTTAAAACTTTTATGTACTCTCATTTAGGATGAAAACGAACGTACCAGTTCTAATTTGTGAAAATTCAAGACATGTACGAGGGCCAATAAGCATTATGAAACTATAAATGTTCTAAAAAATATATGAAATATACCCGATTATTTGTCGCTATGCTAATTGCTTCCTTCAGAAAACGCTTGAGTGACTTATTTGATTAACGCAAACTCTGTTACGAGACATTGCGAGGTTGTGTTTACTCTCTTCTGTAGAAACAGAGTTGACGTTCCGATGTTAGCGCTCAGTGGCAACGGTCACGATTACGTATGTCGCCACATTACTCAACGGTTCACAGAATTCCAGCTGTCGCTCTACTGTTTAAGCTGGTCGCCCACTACCAAGTAGCCAAGCAGAACACTGCACAGCTCTGCAGAAGCACCGCACAGGCAATTCATTTTTTTTTTTTTTTTTTTTTGGCGTGGTGTGAGAGGTTAGCAACAGGAATGAATTCGGCATTGGCCTTTCCAATACCCTCTCCGTATTCATCTGGAGTGATCTGAGGAAACTATTAAAAATAGAAATCAG
Source organism: Vandiemenella viatica (assembly GCA_031002005.1). NCBI lineage: Eukaryota > Metazoa > Arthropoda > Insecta > Orthoptera > Morabidae > Vandiemenella > Vandiemenella viatica. The sequence continues at coordinate 236,548,339 of JARYHS010009186.1, forward strand.
CGTGACCTGACGGGGATTTGAACCCACTTCCTCCCAATGCCATACCAGAGCGTTATCACACACACACCGGCTCAGAATGCAGTTACCATTCACAAATCTGTGCCCTAGATGGACCTACGTTCCGTATTGTCAGGAAAGGTAAAGTAATTATAAGCCACCCTACGTTGTATGTATTCTTCTTATCTGACTGAAGAGCTCAGTTTGAATAGATATGTAATTAAATTGTTCCTTTATGATTCCTATAGAACATAAATTATGTCAAAACAATAGGATTAATTTTGTATCAAGTTTTTTTCTTATGGCTTTACGCTTCGTCGACCTCGAGGACTTTAGAGGAGGGAAAGGATAGGAGCAAGGAACGTGAATGAATTCAGCCATGGCCTTTTGGAGGAACCATCCCAGCATTTGCCTGCATTGATTTGGGGAAACCATGGAAAACCCAAATCTCAATGGCCGGATCGGGATTCGAACCCGCGTCTTCCCGTGTGCGAGAGGCCAGATCCTTACCGCTCACCCTCCACGCTCGGTGAATAATTTTCCACAGACAGACATCTGCTAGTAAACCCAAAGTAACAGGACACTGGAGCCATCTAACTTTGGATGTTTATCGTCCGTCTAATGATTTTCGGGGTTGATTATAAGTTTTCACAGGTTAGGCCATTGAGTGAGATGATGGGTCATTTTGTGCGATATGTAATTCAAGCAGTGGTTCGACCTATAGGTAGTAGTACAGTCAGCGAAAAAGTAATTTATCCGCCTTCTTGGTGGAATTTGGCAACGGTATACACACTGTACGGAGTTAAGCCATGATAGATCCTTGTGGTGAACCGACTTCTGTTAATTTAGATTAACTTTATGTGCCGTCCACAACGACTTAAATTTTTTTTCTGTCATCAGTCTTTCGACTGGTTTGATGCAATCCTAAATCCCTTCCTATCTTGTGCTAACCTCTCCATCTCTACATACCCCTTAAAACCCACGTCCTTAATTATCTGCTTCATATATTCTAATCTCTCTCTTCCTCTACAGTTCGTATCTTTGACTGTTCCCTCCACTAACAAATTAACCAATCCAGCATGTCTCAAAATATGACCTACCAGCCTGTCTATCTGTAAGCTTCTTCCAAAACTTCTTTCCTTACCCATCATTTCCAAAACTCGTTCATTTCTTACTTTGTCTGTCCACCTAATTTTCAGCATTCTTCTGTAGCACCACATTTCAAATGCTTCAAGTTTCTTTCTTTCCGGTATTCCTAAAGTCCATGTTTCGCTACCGTAAAGTGCTGTGCTCCACACATAGAGTTTTAAGAAGTTCTTTCTAATTCCCAGATCAATATTTGAAACTAAAAGGTTTCTCTTAATCATGATGGCTCTTTTTTCTAGTGCTATTCTGCTTTTAACATCATTCCTGCTTCGGCCATAGGTTGTAATTTTGCTTCCCAAGTAACAGAACTCACTCACTTCTCCTATTGCATCCGATCCTATTTTTATATTTAATCTGCTAGTATTGGTATCACTTCTGCTACATTTCATCACTTTTGTTTTACTTTGATTTATATTCAGTCCAAAATCTTCCTTCAGTATTTTGTTCATGCCATTCAATAATTTCTCAATATCCTCAGCCCTCTCTGCTAATAAAAAAATGTCATCCGCAAATAGTAGCATACTGATTTTTTCTCCCTGAAAACTTATGCCACATGGAAATTTTTCTTTGACTTTCTTCATTGCTTCTTCTACATACAAGTTGAATATTAACGGGGATAGACTACAACCTTGTCTCACACCCTTTTTAACTGATGCATGTCTCTCGTGATTCTCTACTTTTATTACAGCCACTTGATTCTTATATAGTTTATAGAGTATTCGTCTATCTCGATACTTTAGACCTGACTTCTTTAAAATTTTCAACATCTTGTCCCACCTAACATTATCAAAAGCTTTTTATAAATCAACAAATGCCATAAAAGTATCTTTGTTTTTCTTGATCGGCCCTTCAAGTATTAATCTTAACGACAGAATTGTTTCCCTTGTACCGCGATTTTTCCTAAACCCAAACTGATCTTCACCTACTATCTCTTCTACTACCCTTTCCATCCTTCTGTATATTATTCTGGTCAGTAATTTTGAAGCATGTGATGTTAGACTAATGGTGCGATAATTCTCACATTTGTCAGCTTGTGCTTTCTTCGGAAGTGTGAATATGATATTTTTAGTAAAATCAATTGGAATTTCTCCTGTTTCATAAATTTTTGATATCAATTACAATAATCTTTTGATTTTTTTTGCTCCTAGCGATTTAAGACGCTCAGCAGGGATCTCATCAATTCCAACTGCCTTATTTGCTTTCAAGTCATTCAGAGCTTTATTAAATTCTGTCCTCAAAACAGGATCTCCTAAGTCATCAATGTCGACATCGCCTTCATTTTCCATTACACTATTGTTCAAGTCGTCCCCAACAAACAGTTTCTCAATGTATTCTTTCCATCCTTTAGCTGTATCGTCTGAGCTTAAAAGAGGTTTGCCATTGGTAGCTTTAATGTTTACACCTCTTTTCTTCATTTCTCCAAAATTTTGTTTGATATTCTTATATGCAACATTTACTTGTTCCCTATGACCATTTCCATTTAAACTTCTTCACACTTTTCTTGTAGCCATATTTCTTTTGCTTTTTCTCTTTATTTCATTTGTCAAATGCCTGTACTGTTCTCTCCATGTTTCATCCTTAGCATTTTTGTACCTTCTCCTCTGATCCATCAGCTCCCAAACTTCTCCTGTGATCCAAGGTTTTCGGGGGGCTTGTTCCCTAAAGCCTAATATTTCTTTACCAGCTTTCAACATTTTTCTCTTCAATGCATTCCATTCGTCCTCGGTTGAGCTCCTTTCAGAATTAATCCTTAGACCTCTTCTGCCAATTTTTCTCTCGTGTTAGATTGTTTAAGCTTATTCACTTCCAGTCTATCCTGCTTACATTGCTTCCTTATTCGCTTGAATTTCAGCCTGCACTTCATTACTATCAAATCATGGTCAGAGTCTATAGCTTTTCCTGGGTGCGCTTTACAGTCTAGAACTTGATTCCTGAATCTCTGTTTGACCATGATATAATCTAGCTGATATCTGCCTGTATACCCTGGACGTTTCCAGGTGTATGTCCTTCTTGCATGGTTCTTTAACAGTGTGTTTGCCACGACTAGCTTATATCTTTCACAAAATTCTAACAACCTGCTTCCGTGCTCATTTCTTTCTCCTAGACCGAAACTTCCTACAGTAGTCCCGTTTTTTCCTTGTCCCATTATTGCTTTTCGATCATCTATGATTAATAGATTTTCCTTCTCCTTCACATATTGGACTGATTCTGCAGTTTCGGCGTGTATTTTTTCTATTCCTTCGTCATCTTCCTGTGACGTTGACATATACACTTGTACTAACATGGTTGGGCTTAGTTCCAACCTCATCAAAGTAATCCTGTCATTAATAACTAACTCGTTTCGCTACTCTCTTAAACGGTTTAAATCCTACGTCAGTGACTCCATTGACAGCTTGTGTGCTAATTATCCTGTGTTCCCCAGACCAGAAATTCTGTGCATCCTTCCATTCAATCTCACTAATCCCACCAACATCTAACTTAAGTCGTTCCATCTCCCTTTTTAAGATTTCTAACCTATCTGCCCTATTCAGACTTCTAACATTCCACGCTCCGACTCGTAGAATGTTTCTATTCATTCTGATGACTCCTCCCTGAGCAGTCCCCACCCGGAGATCCGAATGGGGACTATTTTACCTTCGGAGTATTTTACCCAGGAAGAAGCCATCTTGATATATGTAATTTGAGAAGATTACATATCCTGAGGATACCCTTTGGGTCTTTAATGTAGTGGTTTCCCGTTGCCTTCTGCATCCGCATGCCGTTGATCAATATTCATCTGCCTTTAAGAGCCGTTTCCACCCCAAAGGGCAAGAGGGTGCCCAGTACCGATTCCCGCTCTCCTTTAGGAGGCCGTTGGCAAGTAGTGGGTGACTCCTTATAGCGGGAATCATTCAGTCACCAGAGCCTCGTCCGAGCAAACGAACTGCACCACATGAAGGAGAGATTGACATTTGGTTGCAAAAGGTAAATATAGTCTCTCCAAAACCGAAATTTTCCTATTCTAAGTTAAACTGAACAAAATTTATTTAAAAAAAATATATCAATCAGTATTGGTATGTTAAAACCTGAAATCTTTAAGGGAAAATTCACACAATATTTATGCGCTGTTACTTTTTATTTATTTAAAACTACTTATAAATCGACTGCGCGAAAGCATGGGTAACCAAAATTTCGATGGCCACAGCTGGAATCGAACTCAGTTTCTCCGGAATTCTAGTATGGCACCGCTATCGGTCCTACAAACATATCTAACGGTTACCAATGAATACCGGTTCGCATTGCGGATTTGAACTCTGTGGCCATGAATAAGGAGTAACCGTTGAATTTTTATAACTCTCTTCCAGACTAGATAACTACCAACATACGTATAATCACCAGTTGTTATCTGCAGGCGCCTTGGTCATTGGACTTCGGAAACGTCGGGGGCAAAGAACAGGAAGGAATTGGGGAACGGTATTTTGAAGAAACCATCCCGGCATTTGCCTGGAGAGATTTCGAAGAACACCGAAAAAGCGAAGTCTGAATGGGTGGATGGAAATTTGAACCTATATTCTCTCGAATGCGAGGCCAGAGCGTTACATAACAGCCAGTGAATTACAATTGCTGTAATTGGATTGAAAGAAAGAGAACTTGGGAAAGTTGACATGTAACTTAAACCAAACCTGTTAGGTGTGCGGTAAAGCCCAGGTCCTAGGATACGGCATCGACCCACGGTGTGGTCATCTACGCGTATATCTCGGATTTCTATAATTTCACGAAACCACTCTTGGAATATGCGGGAAGCTTCCTACATAAACTCTATGGACGATGATAAGCATTTGGTTGCATGAAATAACTCCTCCACTTGTGTTTATTTTTCCGTGCGCACTATAGTAACATTACACAGTACACACAGAATAGGCATCGACTAGACCAAAGATACTAAGCACAATCATACAAATATTCCAGCGATTCTAACTATCAATTAACTTGCAACTCAACTAACTATCTAACTGACTCACTCTGTTCGCCATCTCCGAGCGTTTATAAAGACCTTTTAGAACATCCAGAATAATTCAAATCCATACAAAAATAATTAAAAATTGTTCAAAACCACTCACAATCATTGGAAAACATCTTGAAATGAAAGTTAATACTGTTTACATGCATTTACACACAGAATTATCGACATAAACCAGACCAAATCGTCGCAAATTGTCCCTCAAACATCGAAACTCACATCAACACTTATAATTACAAACTTTTAATTAATGATTCATACATAATACTGTCCTTGAACACATTAAATAACATTTATACAGTTTCCCTCCATAAAACAATATTTTCATGGCAAATAGACACAAATTCACAATAATAATAATTATTATTATTCTCGAAACATACACGTCAAATACACAGTTAAAAACATTGCACAAATTAACAGCTTGAAACACATTTCGCCCAGTATTTCGCAACCTCAAGTGCATTAGGTGTTGCTCGATACAGGTCATCTTTGTTGCAGGATGATGAGCACATAGGGCACTCGAGCATATGGTTCATCGTTTGGTCCTGATCACATTCACATTTAATATTGGTAGCATCAGTATAACCCAATTTCACTAGAATTTCCTTGGACCTGCCCACTCCTGTTCGCAATCGATTTACGGACCGCCAGACGTTCTAGTCCTCTGCGTGACCAGGTGGCAAGCGCTCTGCAACTGTCAGTGGTCCCGAGATGTTGTGGACCTTCATTCACAATTAATCACACAAGATATTCAAATCCCTAATTAGTCATCTCCCAGCTTGCTACACATAATTCTTCTAATAGCGTTTCATACAAGGGCTGGTTCTGAGGGCTATTATAACTTTCCCTATTCCGTCACGTCTCAAGAAATATTCTCTGGCTCTAATGACCCCTCTATCGACCAGCCGTGAAGTCATAAATGAAACTAAACCAAAGCTATGCCGCAAGTTCAACACGGACATCCATGGTTGTCCTGAACCATCAACATGCCGCGATACCCAGAACTCTCGCTCATCTATCCACTCACCGGTTCACCAGCCTGCTCACCTTAAGTCTTCAGGTTCAGAACAATTACCTCCTACATTTTAGGAGGGGTTAGGAACGTACTCTTCGAAGAAAAATGTCCTTTCACAGATGTTCACGGGAAGCCACACGTAAGCAGATTCGACATGACTGCAGCTGACAGCTATCCCCACCCAGCACATGGCATTCGCTCTGGTATAGAGAACTCAGTACATAAGTGCACCTACAGAGTGATGTGGATGAACTGTAACGATCGGAAATGATATTCGGAAGTACAGTAGAGTCTCGCTTATCCGACGCAAACGGGCCGCGGGAATGTCGGTTAATAGGGAAAGAAGAAACAACAATATCGTAAATGGTTGCTGGTGTCTTATTACTGTGTCGATAAAGCTGATACAGTACAGTAATTACTTTCATTGTGCAATACAATTAAAAAGCATAAAAAGAGGTTGATATAAATTTAATTTTGCTTAAAAAAAGTTTGTAATAGACTTTTGCTTGCCTACCGAGTCGCCATGTCACGCATTCTCTGTAGAAATAACACTTCAGTGCTGGAGGTTTCTTCTTGTTGCTCCATGTATTTCAGTGCTGTTTCAAGGCCTTTGAATCTTTGATTATGTGTCATTTTGGCACCACCTTTATCAACTATGTTATCTTCCTCTTCTGTTTCCTTTTCACTGTTGTTAACAAAGCTGACAATGTCTTCGTCAGTGACTTCATACAGGTCATCAAGGGCATTAAGGTCCTCATCAGTTGCATCTGCACATACAGGGATTTGTTTCAGCAAAGGCAACATACTGTCCATGTTTTCTGTGCTAATTTTTTCATTGCCAGAATATCTCTCTGTCTCCTCACGTAACAGACTTTTCCACGATTTTACAATTGACCCGCCTGAGTACAGTCTGATCTAAATATAGATGGTACGTTAGGTAGGAAAATAGATTTGCAGTGTGTGCGTGTGTCTTACGAGTCGGATAACACGGAATGTCGGATAAGCGAGATTCTACTGTAGTAGTATTCTAATCCCCATACCACTATCTAAATTTCGCTTTTCCATAATTTCCCTAAATCAGTGCGGGTAACTGCAGGGATGGTTCCTCAAAAATACGTGGTCAATTTCCTATTCGCTCCTTTTCTTCTTCTTCTCCTTCTTCACTACCTTTTCCCAACATTTTGAGGTAGACTGCCTTTGATGACTTCTACTCATCGTTGACGTGGCCAGATTTGGGGCTCTTTTTTTTTTTTTAATGGCATTTGGCAACGGAGGCCATACAGCCAGCTCAATGTAATTATTATAGCTTTCAGTGTATAAGCCGTCATCCAGCATATATATTGTACTTTTCCAATGTATGGACGCCACAGAACGGACAGGACATTCACACAACACTTAACATCCATGCCCGCAGCCGGATTCGAACCGGTGGCCACTCTAGCCCCTACGCTATCGAGGCCGGCGATTTGGGGCTTTGGTTTTACAGCTGAATGCTCTTGTTGAGCACTTTATACGTACAGTACTGCCAGATCGTACTACTAGTGGGGTAAGCGAAGTGTTGCCATCTGTCTGCTAAACGTGCAACTATATTCTGTGTGTGATAGGCGTATTTTTAAAGTGAAAACTTCTATAGTGCGTCAGGCGATGTTTGGAGGGGGGTAAAACTATGAGTTAGCGACTTCCCGTTAAAAACATGCTATGACCTGTTGCGCATATGGTATACGCGTTGGACGCTTTTTGGATTGGTAAAATCTTATCAGTTCACGTCACGAACATGCTGTAATAGCAGTAGGTATATCTGTAGCTATAACTACGACGTGTTGCACTTGGACAGCATAAAAGTTCCTTCTGCATAAAACACACAGTTTACATCCGATTTTTATGGAACTTTGCATATGTATACTTTAAAACAAATAGAAAAACACCGTTTACGTATGATTTACAGAAAGCTAAAACCTCTCCTCCTTTCCCCAATCACCTTAAATTCTGTCACCGCTGTTCATAAAAACCTATAGTTTTTATCCGATTTTGATGGCAGTTAGCACCTGTATACTTCAAAACAAGGCGGTCTGGTAGCTCAGCTGTTAAGGCTCTTACTCCCTACAGTTTCTCTCCGGTCACGGGTTCAAATCTCGTGGTGAATAGGAATTTTTAGGAGTTGTATTTGATTATATGAGTTACGACGGGACGTCCGTAGTTCTGACTCCACGTTAAGCCGCGTTCCCCATCCTTCGGCGCGTGCTAGGAGACGCCTCTCATTTTTGCCGCATATACTAGCAGTGACGGCGCGACTCGACCCACCGCCAGGCGGTAAAAGATGAAAGGCGCGTACTGCCTACCACGCACCGTGGGAATGGACATTTAAACTGCAGGCCCCTGAAACAAGGAATTAGCCTTCTTGCCTCTGACTCAATAGCTTGGTGCAATAATAAGTTAGATTTTCAGTTTTTGAAGTGAAAATTGCTTTAGGCACGTTCGGCGATTTTTCAATGGGCAAACTGGTGAACGGAAGGTCCCCGGTTCGAATCTCTGTCTCCGTGGGGATTTTCAGGGGATTTTCATAGACCGTTAACCCGACCTTCACCTCAGGAATAGCTTGCTGTGTAATGCGAAGTACGCCAGAACCCTTCCATGGTTCGGATTGCATGTTAAACTGTAGGTCCCCTGTACCTGGTAGCAGTATCGGGTTATGTTAAGGCGGCTAAGACAGGGCCCTATCAGTACTACGACGACACGGCATTTTTTTTATTTATTATATCTGTATCAATAATTATGAAATATTGCGCGTGTGATATTCATAGTTTTAAGTTTTCACTTTTGTCGGCAGTCTCCAATGACTATCATTTTTTTGGGGGGGGGGGCAAGGGGGATGAAATTTGTACTTTACGAGGCTGAAACAGGGGACCATTTCGGCTTTCGCCTTGGTTGGTGCGGAGATCCGCCTAAAAACCGCAGTTAGTGCAGCCGGCCGGTACGCGATGGCTTGGGCTCGTGCACAGTCCCCCATCCAGAGAGCGGCGCGTCAACACACTGAGTTCCTTGTCCCTCGCTTAGACTCTTTTCAGCCTATTTAATTCTAAAGGGAAAGGAGGAGAGATGGAAGGTCGGCCGTGGCCTGAGTGACTGGGTAAAACCACGGAAAACCCCAGTCATGATGGCCGAACCGGGTTTGATATGTAAGATGGCGAAATCGCCGTTTTAATATCTAAGTCAATACAGTTTTCTGTTTTTTTTTTTTTTTTTTTTTTTTTTTTTTTTTTTTTTTTTTTTTTTTTTTTTTTTTTTTACGATTTCATTCTTCCCAGCTGTAGAGAACCATCCCAGCATTCGCCTAGAGTGGTTGAGGAAAAACCACGGAAAACCTCAACCAGGATGGCCGAACGACGTTTGACCCTCGTCCTCCCGAATGATAGGTAGGAGGCCGAAACCGGCCTCAACCCGCGTTACATGTTCTTTATTCTGAGTTTGTTTCGTCTTGTGACTGCGAGTTATATTAATAAATTTTAGGTTTATTCATAATGAAGTGGGATGTTTTATTTCACATATGATCGTTGTGGACAGGCGGCAGGTGTGGCCCACGGCAGGAATGCAAGGTTATTGCTTTTTGTGACGCGGCTTTATGCGAGCGGTGGAGAGTCGGGGAGCGTCAAACAGCGGATAATGTTTATTAACTGCAGTCATTAAATTTACGTAGCTGATTCCACTCTTTCTCGCAGTCATGTAAAAGAAAAAAAAATCTATAAATATTTTGCGAGATAACGAAGTAATTAGCAATATAGATTATCAATATCACATAAAGTTCAGTCAACTGTGAAATTAAAAACACTGTCTAGATAATGTATGTGGATCCAGTCGATGTTCATTTCTGTTGCTGTTCTAACGTCAAGATGCGTGGAAAACAATTATCACATTTGGACGGACGCATGATCGGAGGACCATCGGCTGGTTACATTGTTCCCTTTCACTGTTCGCCACTAGCAACACGGATAGCTACGTAAGTACAGGGGCCTCGAGACAGCAGCGGTATAGGAGCCTGACTCGTCTATTAAGGGTCGCCACAATAGGCGGTGCGAGTTAACAGCATTACGCGGGAGACCTCGGGGACGAGGAATGGAAATGAGACTCCGCATCGGCGTCGCCGTAATTGTGTGATCACAACGCGGTCGATACCAGCCAAACAGACTGCAAAATGTTCTGCTGAGAACTACCGCACAACTTGCGACTTCAGTAGCAACGTATTGTTCTCAAACAACACTGCTACTTCCAGTAAACAATCAACTCGGAGTTGAGAGGCGGAGAGTGTGTCTGCCGTGAAAGTAATTTCAGAATGCCTGTAGGGAGCTACAATTCGAACTAATTTACCGGGTACGTTAACATCATCTTTAGTCCTGCGTGCTTGAGTGAAAGTGAAATTAACTTCTACCATAAATGATAGATATTGATTAGTTTTAAATAAATTAATTTCTAATTACCCCCTAGGTTTCGATTAACGTTAGGGAGTGTGCACAAACTACGTGGCTTGGTCCAGGGATGGGGGGGAGTAGTTGGCTGGAAGGCTAACTGGGCTATGTGGGGGGAGGGGGGGGCGGTTCCGAGCCAGGCCAGGTAGCTTCCTTTCATAACATTTTTCACAGTTAAAATGAGGAACAGAACACACAACAGCATGTGAATATTTATTTCCTTAATTTAATTATCTACGTATGTAATTTATAATAGTCTGACAGGAGAAAACCGAACAAAATGTCTTCTGGTATCAAAAGGGGAAAAAGTTACGTTCTACGTGGGGGGAGAGGAGGGTAGAGGCAAAAACCACGTAGGGCTACGTGGGAAGGGAGGGGGGAGTGGGGTGGTTCATAGGAGGCCAAAATGGAGCTACGTGGTTTATGCACGCTCCCTTTGAAGGGTGTAGTGTGTGTGTCAGGCTTAGAAGACACTTGCTACCCTAAATATGGGTTTCTCCTAGCTCCACTTACTGGCCCCAGTCTGTAAGCAATTGGCTAGCGAAAAGAGATTTAGCAATAACTTAACTGCGGCTATGTGGGTGGCTCCTTGCATATAAGCTATTGCGATGTACGTGCGAGTAGGTTTGGGTTTATTGAAGTAACTGAAGTAAGGCATGGAGTACATGCTTGATACTCTTCAAAGGTGATGGTAAAATCCTGAGAGAAAAAACGATGGAAGATGATTGATTTAAAATAGTGGGAGTTGCCGGATCGAACTGTGAGTGAATTAATGATAGATTCGGCCTACTACGGTGATTTTACTTCGTGATTACTGAACTGCGGTCTCAAGACATATTGTCTCTGCTCAAGACTGGCTTCAGGAATCGACGCCATTACTGCATTCAAACTAGCCTCTGGTACTGGTTGTGAGGAACAAGTCATTGACTGGGCAACTCTTAAAAAAATTGTGCTCGCTGCATGTCTTCTATGTTTATAATATCCCAGCACATTCTTTCATGTTTTCAGCCATTAAATTTCGCTATAGAAATGAATACGTATAATTACGATCTACAGAATTACATTCACCTTAAAATTTCTGATCAAGTGTTGTTCAATATTTCCAGTGATATAAACTAGGCGTATGCTTAACATTAAATGATTTCTGAAAGGAAACATATATCATGAAGATTTTCGCGGTGTTTTGCTTTTGTTTGCGGATGAAATACAGAGCAGCGTAGAAAATCGATTCTGAAAGACTATTTGTATCAAATAAAACCAAGATGGCGTCGAATAATTACATGCAACTGGATCCTCCCCCCTTGGTGAGAGCTGGTGCGACCCCCTTCCCTTCTTGACGTAAGATCGACCTCATAATTTTGGATAATTTTTAAATGTTTCTAGCTCTACTGTTTTTTGAAGGGTGGCAATCTGAAATAAAAAGTTGACGCGAGATTTCTGTCCACTCCCCCCCCCCCTCTCTCTTGGTGATATTTCGCCGGACTCCTCCCCTCCCCCCTTTTTGGCTTACGTAATTAATGGACACCTCAAAGCCCTATATTCAAGTTAACAACATCCATTAACCAGACAGACTCTAAAATACAATAAATAATAACCTAATAAACCTACACAGTCTCGCGCCACACATAAATCGAATACAGATTATGAAAAACATAACCCATTCATACTTTTTAAAGCTGGCACTGTCAAAAACATTCGTGACAGCGACAAACAAGGTCCACAGCAGACAAATGAGTTGCGAAAAAGCGCACTGTACATTTAGCTGGCAATATTTTGACAGATGTATCTAGTCGGAACATGTCTTGCGCAGAAATCTAAGATGTCCAGCTACCAAACCCAAAATACCAATACAAATAGTAAGTAATAAATAATCATCAAATTGTACAATTTTAGAATTACATCAAACACGATATGTATGCGGTTTTTAATGGCTGGGGCCGTTTCTCGCTTCTAGGTTTCCATTAAAGTCGGTTCCTTTTTTTTTTATGGTGAACATTCCAAAACTTTTTTCGCCATCTATTATCTATACTGTCTATTATGGTGCTTTTTACATTCATGTCTTTCCTGATTGTATCGTTTCCAACAGTTTCTAATTTTGATGTATGACCTCCTCGTCTCCAGAAGTCACTTCAAGGGCTAAACAATCTATCTTATCTTAACTCGTTTCATTATCTCTCACGTCACATGACACGATATAATAAGTTTACCTACTAAGTGTAAATTTCGACTCTGATTCATCGATGGTAGGCGTCAATTTTTATTTTATTACAATTTTTTTTGCTTATGGTTTTACGCCTCCTTCAAGGTCGTTGGAGGAAGGAAATGAAGGCATGCCCTTTTCAAGAAACCATCCCGGTATTCGCCTGGAGTTACTTGAGGAAACCATGGAAAACCCAAATCATGATGGGCGGACGGGGATTCGAACCTACGTCCTTCCGAATACGAGGCCAGAACGATGAAGCTTTGAAGTGGCATACAAAAAAGTTGCACATTATTAGAAGTTAATTTATTATTTGTATCAATTAACATTATTAAAATTTGTTGCGTAATCATCATTCAAAGCATGATGGATGAGCGGTACCGGTCGTTCCTGGCATTTTTGAGGACGTGGGTTCAAACCTCTTTCCGGCTATTCGGATATCGGTTTCCATGGTTTCCCCATACCGGGATGGTTCCTTCAGAAAGCCATGGCAGAATTCCTTCCCGTTCATTGCTCGCAGTTCTTTCTCGCTTCTGATGATTTCCACATCGGGATCTCAACTCAGTCTTTCTTGCTATGAAATGGGACATTACGTCCAAATTCATCCAACTTCAAGAAGTTTCTCCAGGTGGTGATTCGGTGTTATTTTAATTTATACCTCATAGATCTCAGAATACGAGAGTGCATCCATGACATTTGATTGATCATAACATTAAATTATCCAGAATCTTAGTTCGACAATTGTCTAACAAATTCGTCTGGAAAGAAACAAGTTCCAATGTGGAAACCGAGATCTAATCTTGGCATACTTTGTTACAGGTTAGAAGTTCCTTGGGATTCCGCTTGATTGGTGGGTTGGCATCCATCAGATTATATCATCTTTTATTCAGACTTTAAGAGAAGGAAGCACGCCATTAATCTTCTAGACAAGGCGTCTGAACAGAACTGAATGAGTTGCTGCAAATTATGTATAGCCAGCCATTACAGAGTCTCTTGTACTGAAGGACTCCCGAACAGGTTATTAACATTGCTACACACAATGACGAGCGTGTAATAAGAAGTCAGCGGACGGAATTTCATAGAGCAAATAAATTAACAACAAAAAGTTGATTATCGTACACACAAAACACTATTTAATGCTTGTGAAACACAAATTTCTGAATCATGTGTCAAGTACGATTGTTACAACACCGCGGTTAGAAAAATTATGCCTCCTAAAAATGAAGTACGAAGACTCCTCCAAGGTTGTTTGCACACTAGTAGTATTTTCAAAACAAACTAATTTAACAAAATCACTCCCCCCCATTTTTTTTTGCTTATGGCTTTACGATTCTTTGACGTCGAGGACATTACGCTATGTATTTTTGAAGGAACTATCCGGGCATTTACCTGGAGTGATTTGGGGAAACCATGCACAACCCAAATCCGGATGTTCGGGCGGGGATTCGAGCCCGTGTCCTTCCGAATGCGATTACAGTATCAAAGAATTGGAGATTTAAAAAGCTAATAGCTCCTCTTTCTGGTTTCATGTTAATTAAAAAGAAAAATTTGTTATAACTTAAAAAATATTGTATTTATCGTCGGTTCTGTTAAAAAAAACGTATCAATACTATAGGAAATGTTCCCATGGCTTACTCATGAAGAGGTTTGTACATTGCATCCTAAAAAGTGAGCGTAATAGAAGACGAGAGAACCATATATACATATCTCAGATGTTAGAAGTTTGTCCTTTCGGTACACAACTGTTTAAAGAGACAGACAACGCTCACTACGCATCTTCTGAAAAGCGAACGGACGAGAAAGTAGTGATTTATAGCACACTTCAGTCAATGTGATTCATGACGAACACAAAAATGTGGACTCAGAAATAATACACTGAAACTAATTCGAAACGTGAATAAAGTACTCAAAAGGATTCCCAAGCAAATGTTAATTGCGCTCTGGCCTCGCATTCGGGAGGACGCTAGTTCGAATACCCTTCCGGGTATCCAGATTTGGGTTTTATATGGTTTCCCCAAATCACTCCAGGTGAATGTCGGGTTAAAAAAATTCCTCGTTGAAGGGTAAACACTTTCGCGTTGACGGGGTACGAATTTATCTGAAATTTTAAATCCAAATTCGAGTCGCGACTTGGAAAAATCGTAGTTTTTTTTAAAATGCAAATAGTATCATAACTCAGTGCGAGGGATATGTCATGGTAGATCTATGTGGACTGTACGATAAATATGTTGAAGTGGTATCAAAATTAATCCCTAAAGGAATATGCTCCACCGTCGAATGTTTCCTCCAGGGGCCGTATTTGTACACAATCCTAGCAGACTGTACAAGAATGAAAAGTCCCAAGTCGTGTTGATGATAAACGAGTTATGTCTAGACGGGAATTACGTCCAATTCGACTTTATTTTATACTCAGGATATACGCAGATACAAATGTCATTGCTAAAGGTGATTCGCGTCCGGGATCAAACGTTTATACAGTGTGCTGCATGATTTAACTTCTCAATTCTGGCTCACAACGGGAAAGAGAAATCGACAGATGTCGCATTGGGGCGCGTTTCGGCTTAACTGCGTTGCGTTATCCCGGATATGAGCCGACTGCGTCCCCGTTGTGGGCGGGTATTTAATTAAGGCCGTTGCGTCCGTTCGTGAGAATCGACTGTTGGGTATCGATACTGTGCTTCATTGTAATGGACTCGTATGGCAGACTTGCCATCATTATTCAATGGCCAGCCTCACGGCTCAGGGAGCTATCGCATCTGTTCAGGTTATAGCGTCGAGCTCTTCGAAGCTGTGTTTCACCTGATAGCGCTTAAGCCAACTAACCTCGGTTTCAAACGCCATGACAGGATGCAATGCACAAACGAAATTGTAGTCACGTGATACACCGTTCGTTAACAGCAGGTCTCACCTCTGACTTGCTTTTCTAGGAAAACAAACTTCTAATCACGTTTAGAAACATTTTGGCTACTTCGGAGTTGCTTAAGTAAATATAATTGTTATTAAATAACGTTAATGTTATAAGCTTGTAACATGGTGGGGTTGTTCAAAAGGGGGGTTTTATTCATTTTTGTTAAAAATTAACTATCATAATTAAAAATCTTTGATTGGCAAGAATCTTCCAACATCGGTCAGATCTTAAAAGATTTGACATTGATTTTTTTTTTAATTGCTATGGCTTCTACATCGCTAGGCCACTTTACATTTACCGTTAACATCACTCAAACAAGCAAACAACAAGCCTAGACGTTACAATACGCCGTTATTTCAAGCAAACAATATTTGAATTTATTTTTAATTTAAGTCATGAATCACCTACTGCAAATTTAAATAGCAAAATTAACAAATGATATTGAAAATGAACAACGTTAACAATTGTAACATTAGATATTTACAACATTGAATCTCGGGCGCCTTTAATAGTTTAATAGTCACAATAAAATTCGTGCTATCACGTTTCACAAATCTTTGCCAGCTAACTCAGGGTGTTGTAAAAGAGCAAGTCTCGTAATCTCAGGACGCTTACGGAATTCAACAGTCTCGTGAACTCGTCATGCCTGGCGGAGTACTTTACCAATTTGCTGACAGCGACTCTGCAAGTTGTGCCACAGCCTATCTGCGTGACATGGCGGTCTATCGTCACTCCAGGATCGCCAGTCTGCGATCTTATAAAAGACTACCAGTACGACATCAGCTCTGTCGAACCGTCCTCGTCCTCTCCAAAAACATAACCGTCACTCTCCACTGCCGTAGAAAGAGTCGACCGTTCCTCTCCACTGTCGGAGAAAGATTCCCTTCTTCCTCTCCGTAGTCACATGTGGACAGAAAGAAACATATACAAAAAACCGAATATCACTTCTCATTGGAGGAAATGGGCTTTTTGAAATCACGTGTTCCACCTCGCGCATTCAGATACGTGGGTTCTCGCTCACGCGTCTCTTGGCGTGGCAGGAGAAAACTCGCCGACCTTCGCCATTGCCACCCCCAGCGTCAGGAGCAACGTCCGCTGGCCTGTAGGCGACACCGTGGCGGGCTTGGTAACGGTACTGTTTCCGCCCCAGGATACGGAGTCTCAGCTGTCCGCTCCTTGCCAGAAATCAACCCTCGCTTATTTTCCGTACACTCCCTGAATAACTTGGCATTCATTACACCACATATAGTCTTTGGCTGGCCCCGACATTAAAGAATTAAATCAATTTATAGATCTGATTATATATATATAAAAATTAATTAAGAAAAATGTAAAATAAAATATATTAATTATTAAAATTGTAGTAGACGTAATAACGTCTTGCTACAAGCTAAACGACGATACAGAAAGTAAGGGGCTAAGAAACATGAGGTCCTGTCAGACGACTTATAAAAATAATAATTATTATTAAAATTGCAATGGAGCGCCCGCTCCGGTGGCAGTCTCCCTAGGCACCCCACTTTCTCCTTTCCCCTTCCAACCTACAGTACTTATGCCCTCTACTAATTTTTACTTTAAATTCTTTCAGTGTTTCTGGTAAATTATTCATCACTTCTCTTGGGAATTTATTCCAGTCCCTTACACCCTTACACCCAATGAAAGAAAATTTCCCACACCCTGTGACATAACAAAACATTTTATAGGAAAATTATTTTTTTTTCCTTGAGGGTAGACAAAAATCGATATATTTATTCTTAAAGAAAAGAAATGTAGGTTGCTACGGAGATAAAGAAATAGTAATAAGGATTGAGGCTAACGACATTCATTACTGAAGGACTTTGCATCTTCGGATACTACAGAAGTTCGATGTAGTTCCTAGAGGAATAAAAATTTTGTATAATAAACTGAAATGTGTTGAAAATAAAAGTTCCCAAATCATTCAATTATAAGTCGGACCGAATCACAACGGTCACGCGATAACCATTATGCCTGAAATCAAGTGCCAGCTTGTGGTCATGGTCAACCTTATCCTTCCAAGCACCTCTCTTAATTTTCCCACCAATATATTTCCATGCTTCTACACCAGTATAGGCTTTGTACACTCCCATGACTCTCCTCACCCTCCTTCTATCCTCCATTGAATCCCACTCCAGCTCGTTTATCGTAGTTATGCGGTAACTTCCAAAGACAAATCTGGCAGGACTCCTCTACACCCTCTCCAACTCCTTTATTTGATAGCCAAAATCTGGATCCTATACTACACCACAATATTCCAGCAATGGTCTGCCTAAAGTTTCGAACCCCAATTCCCTTGCTTCTCTAGTGTATCCCCATATCACTGTTTCCAACAGGTGAAGGATTTTGAACACTTTCCCTACCACGTGTCTAATGTGTCCTTCCCAGTTAAGTATGCTATCAAATGTTATGCCAAGGTATTTACATTTCGAATCTTCAATAAGTAGCTCCTTCCCCACTTTACATTGATAATCAACCTTTAGCTTTTTATCTGCATATCTAATAAGCTTTATTTAAGTAATTGCAGAATGAGCACCTACTGGTTATAACGTTATACCCGTTTCTTCTATTCCCCCTCCCCTCACTCCAATTTACAGAACTGACCTTTATTTTATATTTATTTATTATCTTCTTCCATAGATCCATGTTGAGGAAGGACCTCTAGGAAGTGAAACATGTCACAGTTAATAATATACTTACAATATGAATGATAATTATAATGAAAAAATTATTAGGGCTATGTTTTACAAAGAAAAATAAATAAATAAAAGAAAATTAAATAAACATTAATTTTTACAGATGAATTTTTCTGAAATCATATTGGATATAATTAATTCTTGAATGGAGTAGATGGACAATCCAATAAGAAAACCTCTTAGTTTTTCTGTAAATACATCTTTATTATCTACAAACTATTTTATACTTCTAGGAAGTTTACTAAACAAGATGTGTCCCAAAATAACTAACTCCTTTTTGTTCTAATGACTGATTTTGGTGTTTTGTGCAAGTTCTTGTATTGAAATTACTTACCTGTGAATTAAATGTTAAATTTTACTATTATAAAGCACATGACCGAACGTATATACTGAGAAGAAGATTGAGCATTTTTTTTTAGAAGGAGTTGTCTCCCAATCTCGGCGGGGACTTTTATTGCCCCTTAACCTGACCCTCACCTCTCGCATAGCTTGTTCTGTGTTTCGGATTCCACGATAAACTGTAGATCCCCTATACCCTGTAGGATTACCAGCGCTAGACGGTTACGATAGGGGCGAATTAACAATACGATAAAAAACCTTGCCACCAAGCCATTACGACCACTCGAGTTTACATATTTACTAAGTAGTTAATTTGCTTTATGTTCTAATTCACATTTTTTTTTTCTTACCGTCAGGTACCGAGCGTCTCTAATGACCTCGACGTCGACGAAGCGTAAAGCTATAAGCAAAAAAAAAAAATATATATATATATAATATATATATATATACAGTCAGATTAGTGTCGTCTGCAAACGGAACTCTCTTTACCTTGTCAGATAAGATACCAAGAAGATCACTCATGTACTGTACAATAAAAGCAGAAGGGATCATGCATATTAGATGGTTAAAATTTTTATTATATCACCATTCCGGTATTAAAACTAGTTCGAATCTATTGTGACAGCTCTCTTCAGTCATTCCCAACTTATATTTATTTACAAAATTACTGTTAATCGTGAATATATATCAGGCAGATTCTTGTAACCTTTCATCTCTACTACAGCCCACAGTTGCTAGATGGTCAGTATAGAATTAATATATATTCCACCCCACAATAGTTCGAATTTAATTCCAGTTACGCTTTTTGAATCTATGTACTGATGACAATGT
Organism: Vandiemenella viatica; assembly: GCA_031002005.1. NCBI lineage: Eukaryota > Metazoa > Arthropoda > Insecta > Orthoptera > Morabidae > Vandiemenella > Vandiemenella viatica. The sequence goes on from JARYHS010009186.1 coordinate 236,567,949, forward strand.
TTAGATCCTACCGGCAAAAAATTACTTAGCTTGTGTTTCCATTTTGTGGAGACCAACGTAAAGTGCAGCACGGTGCGAGTTTTATATGTTAATAACCTTCTTGAAGTGATACCGGCTTAGAGGAAGGGAGCGCCCCGGAAAATTGTGTCGTCGCGGGGAAATTATCCACGAGGGGTCCGTGTAAATTATCGCCTAACTGGAGGATTTACATCCCGTGTCGAGAGCGCCTTCCTTGCGCCTGCCTCCTGAGCGGGGATACTGGAAGGCAATTTCGTGCTGGAAGGATGCCAGCCTGCGCCGCAGTTACCGCACGTGGCGGCGGAGCGTCGTGTTAGGTAATTTTAATGGTGTTTATGGCTCCGGGTAAGTGCTTACTTACCAGACAAACGTGTCACTCTACACCTCTGACTTAATACCAAGGGACTGGAATCGGATATCGTGCACTAGAGGCGACGGAGGTAGTTATAAAGAGCGAGGGATGTTATAAAATTACCATATCAATGATATTTTAAAACATATCTACCGAAATTGATCACTCTGTTGCAGGATTGTTATTTCTATTTTAGATTCAGTCATCTATGGACTACTATTACGCAAATTCATTTCCTCTTCAGAGTTTCCTTCCTCCGTCGCCAGTACTCTTTCATTCTCTAGCTCTCTCTTGCTTTTTCTTCCTCTAAGAATATCCTCCTTTTCCTGAGTGGTTTTTCTTCAGTCAGATCCTCTACATTCACAATTTTTCCTTTGGACAATTCCCTGTCTACCATGCTGATCCCACATCTTTTCACATCCTGATCGACCTCCTTCATCCATGGAACTAGACTCTTCATGTTCTCTTGAAAGTTAAGTTTTTTCTTTGCCATTCTTTCTGGTTCCATTCTCTTGAAATTAAATTATTATTATTATTATTATCACTGTCATCATTCTCTCAACTGGTTTGATGCAATCCTCCATCCCTTCCTATCCTGTGCCAACATCTTTATCTCAACATATCCCCTACAACCCACGTCCTCAATTATCTGCTTCATATTTCTAATCTCTGTCTTCCTCTTCAATTCTTTCCTTCGATGGTTTCCTCCGATAACAAATTAACCAATCCATCATGTCTCAATATACGGCCCATGATCCTGTCTTTTCTTTTTGTTAGTGTCTTCCACAATGTTCTTTCCTCACCCATCATTTTCAAAACACGCTCGTTTCGTAATTTCAGCTGTGCACTTAATTTTTAGCATCCTTCTATAACACCCCGTTTCAGATGCTTAAATTTTTATTCTTGCTGGTATTTCTAGAGTCCATGCTTCGCTATCAAAAAGAGCTGTGTTCCACACGTAGAGTTTTAAAAAGTTTTTTTCGGAGTCCTGGATCAATATTTGAAACTTAAAGATTTCTCTTTGTCATGAAGGCTCTTTAATAATGCTATTTTGCATTTAACATCTTTCCTCCTTCGACCATCAGTTTCAATAAAATAAACTCATCTAATTGAATTAAAAATAATTCTATCGAAAAATTGTAAACATTGTAGCGGTATTTCGTCTTCTTATGGGATTATTTCAACGAATGTTTGAACCCGTTTAGTTCTGTCTATGTTTTCTTTCGATCAGCAGGTGGATGTGGCACTTTGTTACAGATTGATCAACACTGGTATGGAAAGTGATATTCATACTGAGTTCCGCATTTGTTTTACATGTTAATAGACTGAAGTTTGATTAAATAGTATTTCTTTCACGTTTACTGTGACAATTCATATCTGAATACTGTTACAATGAGAGGTCACTTATAGTCGATGAGTTCTAAAGCTACTACAACAAAATAATAATGGTACCCTTTGATATGATTTTCGGACAGTTATCGTAATTTTTTGGTTCATTTTAGGGCCAATTTTTAGTGCAACTTATTCTAAGCTCAGTAACCAAGTATTGTAGTAAAGTAATTCGATTGTATTTTTCTTGTCACACTTTGCTTAAGCCATTAGAGGGAATTGATCAAATGTATGTAAGATTTTTAGGGTATAACATCATCTAAAAAAATGTCCTACACTTTTCCCAAATTTTTAGTACATAACTGTAGAAAGTGTTTTTACGTTGCGGCTATCCTATATTATTCCAATTTTCAGAGTGTGTTGTTGCTTGTTTGCTTGCGTATGCAGTCAGTACTGTCCTAGTGGACGAGATGAAATGTCTCCAATTGTTTGTTAAATGTGTAACCTATGTACTTTAATAAAAGTTTATATTTTGTTTCTGAAACGTGTACTTTATGATGACGAAAACAGGTACCTTCCTGGAACCCTTGAAACTTGCGCACCACCATTGTAGGACACATTAAATTTTCCTTTTAAATTGAGTAAATTATACAATCAGGCTACAAGTTATATTTTATCATGCGATTCATGTATCTAGTTTAATAAACGTAATAGAACTAACACGGCATTATATAGATTTTCTCGTCCTGCGTAAAACATTAGAGATGTATTAACTGGATTTATTTAATTTGAACACTACTTTAATAAATATTTATTTTATAAAATAATAAAAAACATGCTTATACAACTAAGCCACAAAAACATCCAACTTTAAAGATTTCGACTGCGAGGATTACTTTAATCTAATTAATTTAGCTAATTATTGATTAATTAGTAAAAATAGTAATTATAATTATTGAATATAGTATTTACAACTGAAATGAAAATGTTATCAAAGTTTCAAATCAATCGAACAGTAGGAAGTGCGTGAAACATTGTAATATTTCCAACAAACAACACACATCTGAAATTGATACAACCGTGGTAATAATAGAAAAATTAATATTGAAATTTACAAAAACAAAGTAATAGTCATGCACTAACGACTAAATAAGTCGGTACTGTATAAATGTGTGCCTGTCATGGCTAAATATTGTGAAAAAATATGGAGCTTCCTTCTTTAAGCATAGGAAATAAATAGAATCCTCCTTTTTCAAATACTTTTACTCGTGATTGTGTATTTGCTCCGGAGGAACATTCGAACCAGTCGTGCGTATATTAGACACCTTTCATTTATGCCGAAACATTTTTAAATTTCGTTCCATTAAAACGTAGCCCGCGGGAACATATAAAAGCAAACTTTTCATCCACTTTACGTTGCTGGACTTTCGCCCTGTAGAATTATCCCGAACAATGCTACAGTAGCGATAATTTAACCATCTGGTACATGGTTTATAGAGTTCGTTTTAATGTTCAAATACACTTAATTTATTTCAAAACATTGTTCAGGAGACGAAGAACATAACGATAATGCCATCTGACATTTCGCTGAGTTATGATCATTGTACTTGAAGACCATACTGTACGGTGCCACATCACTCTCTGTATATCTGAAACACGAACAATTTCTTGACACATTGGAAACTTCGTTGAACACCACAGATTGACTCAAATAAATAATTGGACTAGTTTCTTCTCGTCAGATTTCTGAACATTCAATAACCTACAATCCATCTACTAGTTTCAGTTGTAGCTCTGAGTGGAGAGATTGGCATCAAATGATGACACTTGAATCTAAATTCAGTTTTATGGGAAACATGTGATCATGCGTTTCTGTTTCATGTGAATTTTAATCACGTATTTTTAGTCACTGCTTTAACTATTGTACGTGGGCGAAGAACACTCTCAATAACAGAAAGAAAAACATCACGTAAAGAGCCTGTGACGAAACTGAGAGCATTATGTATATTTTGTAAGTTGATAGATGCATGTGAGACCGCAGATATGGTTACAATGTCTCTGGAGTTGAACGCGCAGTGATACATTACAGTACAGTCAAGGGAATCGCGAGGTTACGTTAATCGCTGGTTTTAAAGAACATGATCTACTGTAGACTGATTTTGTTAACTGTTACGGTACTGCGCACTTTTAAACTGTTAAATGATAAATAACGTGGCTACCATTCTCTGTTTCCTACCTGTTTATGCTCGAAACGTGCATTCTTCGGTGACGAAAACTAGATAAAGTGTCTGGTGGCTTGCTGTTGGATGATATAGTACTTGAAGTGTAATAAAACCTCATTGTGAATACCGACACGTGTGTATGTGTTTTGATCAGCTTCATGCATGTGTCTTTTGACTGTGACTTAATTATCCTTATAGCAAAGCTAACCAGACTGGCGACCAGACGGTTTTCGAATCTTTGATTAAAAGTAAGAAGCTATAGGTGAAAGTATTTAAAATTGAATCACTTAACCTAACTTCAATATAACTTTGTATTTAATTAAAGCCCCAAGGAACATCAAGTACGTAATATGGCTTAGCGTAATCAGGACAGAATGTATGAGTATTTTTCACCACAAATACGTAACAAGCCTCTGCGCTATCATAGATTTTGATCAACGACAGAGATCCAATAAGTTACACTCCCGGTTTATTTTCCAGAAGATTTTGAAATTGTAGCTACTTTCCAGTACAGGGAGTTCGCTACAGCCTGTGGTGTAGTTACAATAGTACCATGTTAGAAGACTGATAATACTTCCCACCTCCTTCAAATCTGTGTGCATCATCAAACATTGATCTTAAGCACCAATGTTGTTTGAGAGGCTGTGACAGATATAAGAGAGAGTTAATGTCATGTATCTATTTTATTGATTGTTACAATGTCATACTCAAAATTGATCAATGTAAGCTGATCAAGGACAGCGAACTTCATAGTTAATTTCCAATCCACACATTTCTTCTGTAATTCAGAAGAGTTTTATCACACTGACTTACCTCATGGAGTCAGAATTTTGATGCTTCGTCATGTAGGTAACGTAGGAATGTTTCCGAGTGAGGGAACATCTCGATCAGGGTCCCAGTTGTCAGAGTTAAGCCAGCCACACACAGAACCGGGCGGGGCAAGGCGGGGCGGGGCGCGACGAGTCGCCTGACTTGCCCTGTCGTGCTGCTGTCACACACAGAACGAGGCGGGGCACGACAAGTCAAACACTTAACAAATTTTCTTCATTGCCTCAGTCAACTGTCAGTGAACTCAGTGGGAGCATACTGGTGTATAGTGTATCATTTTGAAATGGATGAAATTAGAAGACCATTTTGTTAATTTGGAACTATCTGCAGCTCTTGGACCACAATGTTAACAACAGAGAGATGTAGGTATACACCCAATAAACCTGAAAAGGAATATAGGAAGTTTTATTTCTGAGCTTCGAGCCGAACCCAGACAAGTTTTTTAATTATTGTCGCATCTCAATTTCGACATTCGACTTTGTACTTGAGAGCATTCGGAGCAGTATAGAAAAGCAAAATACACACTGGAGAACAGCCATACCCCCAGAGGAGCGGATTTTGATAACCTTAAGGTATGTATGTTGGTCCTCTTTTTCCTGACCATTAGTTATTCAACCATATAATAACACTGTATAGTCATATAAATTTTAAAACTTACAGTCATACATGGCACACATACAAATCAGTCGAATATTCGAAACACAACACAACCAGACCGCGAGATAGTGGAGCCCGGGGATGGAAGGTGGGTCCCGTGACAGCGCATGCGCAGAACGTTCTGCCCGGCAGCGACTTGCCCCGGGGCATAATTTGTTTCAGCTTCGCATTTTGCCCCGGGGCGTCTTTTCGACGTGCCCTGCCCCGCCCGGTCCTGTGTGTGATGCTCCATAAGCGCCCGTGCGTTTCCCGTCGCACAAGACGCCCCGGGGCAAAATGCCCTGCCCCGCCCTGCCTCGCCCGGTTCTGTGTGTGGCCGGCCTTAGTTTTGCCTTAAGAACAAAAGTTTTCGGAAAGTGCAAACATAAAGCTGGCCATGCTTACTTCTCGGTATCACAATAATTAAAACGGACGAATAATTTGCTTGGCTTATGATTGGAGGAGGTCGAGATTCGCTCTTCCTTAAGGCGCGTTCCCACGATCCCTTGTAACGAAGGCGAGACGGGACGGGACCTCATTAGCCGAAGTGTAGGGACGACCGCGGGCCGCAGTTTAATCCTAGATTACCTCGCCGCCACCTCCGTACCACGTTGCCTAGTGTTGTTTGGCACAGAGTACTTTACAGCAACAGAAGGGTTGCGCACCGTTGCTGCAAACCGATGGCAACAGCTCACCGCTACACACGCCTGTGATGTTTACCGACTCAGAGTGGGTAGCTGCGTCCGTCTCCGCTGGCAGAGGCGGCCCTGTTCCCATGGCGTGTGGCTGAGTATTCGTCCCGTCCCGTCTCGCCTTCGTTACAAGGGATCGTGGGAACGGGCCTTTAGGGGGACTAGGAGCAATAGCGGCAGCTGTGTGGGTAGTGTGGCACTGTGGCCCTTCATCAACCTCTCCCTTACAGGGTTTCCTCTTGTCCACATGACAACAGGCAACATGCCTAGCGGATCTGAAGAGGCGTGCTGCTCCAAGCAATCACTCTTGCACCCCCCCCCCCCTCGGTCTCGGTAGTCCATTAAGTAATCAGTTTCTCTGTGAATTAATCTACATACTCTGTTATCTACGGCATGGCTCCAGACCGAAATAACATTTCGTCCTCCTCTCTATATTATCTCCACAATTGCCGAAATAACATTTGTACCGAAAGATTAAAGTAGCTGCATTTATTCCCCTTAGTTTTACCAGTTCTTTCTTTTTGTGGATGGGAGGCGATAGTTTCAAGAAGAGCGTTGGTATTAGACTCAGTGGATCTGTTCACACTTAACTTCAAGAAAACCGGGCATGGAAAATATCTACGAAAGATAACTACAAAAATGAGCGGGATACGAAATCTGAAATCGAGTCCCCGAGTGCAAGGCCGATATGTTATCACTCACCTTATCACTAAATAAAATTAACTATATCAGTGTGTATTTCACTATTGTAACTGAGTTTTACCAACACTGCAATTTGGTCCTCTACTTAGTGTTGAACACTATGTGCATGTTACGGCGTGGTGCCCCCGGCCGGAAGGTTGGCACACCTGGCGACAGTGACGAGACGTGTTTGCCCTTGTCGCACGCCTCATTTGTTTGTGTCGCGTGGTCGCGCGCGGTATCGACCCGAGAGGCGGGTCGCCTGTCGGCTAACGATAAACAAACAAGCGCACAATTTGTGGTCGCGCTCGCTGTTTGTGCGTTCGCTCACCCCATTACCCACCGCAACTGTCAGCCTCGCGACCCGGCGGTTTTGGGCTTTACAGTTCACCGGCGACCTGCCATTACACACGGAGATTGGTTTTTTACTAAACAAAGCACCACAACTGCAACACGACCTATGCGAATGTAACGTATCTCCTATTCCAAAGAATTAAAACCGGCAACTATAAAAAATCAAAATGCTAATGTAGGTGCGTATTATTTTTTCTTATGGCTTTACAGCTCGTCGACGTGGAGGTCATAAGATGAGGGAAAGAACTGGAGGGTGAGGAACGGGAAAGAATTCGTCCATGGATTTTTTTTAAAGAAACTCACCAGGAGTGAATTTGAGAAACGCTGGAAAACCGAAAACTGGATGGATGTTCGAGCGTGGTGGTGTAGCGGTTAGCGTTCTGGCCTCGCATTCGGGAGGATGGCGGTTCGAATCCCCGTACGGGCATCCAGATTTGGGTTTCCATGGTTTCCCAAATCACTCCAGGCAAATGCCGGGATGCTTCCTTCAAAAGGCCATGGCCGAATTCCTTCCTATTCCTTGACCCCCCATCCTTTCCCGTCACTAAAGACCTCGCTGTTAAGAGACGTTAAGCAGTTAAAAAAAAAATGGATGTCTGGACTGGGATTTGACCCTGCGTCCTCTCGAATGAAAGGAAAGAGTGTTGCCTCTTCCCCACCGGGGACGCTGACTGCTGTTAAAATATCTACATTCATCGAAATAGATTCGAATATTCCCTAATATTAACATTTCAGGAGTCATGTTGTTCTTCTACTATGCGAGAGTTTTCTAATTTTTGTTTCTGTACATAATGATTGATTCCGCTTAGAAAGGGCAGAGTAAAAGTTTGTTACGTTCTATTTTGCCTTCAGAAATATTTATTGATGAAACTGGAAGATGTACGGTGCAATGCTATTGTACAGCCTTTCAAAGTGAAATCCTTGACGGTGGAGAATTTATTGCCAGGCATAAACATATATACAACTAACTTGTGATGACACTTTATTTCTAAATGAAAGAGGACGCCTTGACAGTGACAGAGGACATAGGACCATTGAGTGCTGTAACATTTGTTATGTTTAAGCTTAGGAACTTGCTCCAAAAAATGTTTCTTGGGAATGGCCGCTAAGAAATCCAGCCAAAATAGGCAGGTGTTTTCGGCCGGCCGTCGACGTGATTTCTTTGAGCGGTAACAAATATTTATCTTCTGTTATATACGAGCCAATTGCAGAAACTAGTTTCTCCCCGCTATAGAGGGATGGTCACGTTCGACACCTTCATAGAACGCCAGAAAAAACAATATCGATTTGTTGCAACACGGAGGGTGATTCAAGGAGATACGTCCTCGTTTTCGGGTGGGATAGAACCTAACGGACAGATGGACGAGACGCTAATTTACTAATTATCGGACTTCTTTTTGCTGGTGATTGACTGCATTCACTTTTAGCAATAGCAAAGTAGTAAGGTACAGTAGCAATTAAAAAATAAAATAAGTGGAATGATGATGAACCTTACAAATTAAGATTATATTTTGTCCAACTTATGCACATTAATATAAAGATCGAAACAGGATTCAATCAAGTTCGTAAAATTGTCTAGTAACCAATTTGTCTGCACTTAAGATTCACATACAAGCAATTAAACAAGCCCTTACAGTTCTCCCGGAAGTGATACTAAATATCAGCAACTCGTCCTGGTTATAGTAACGCAAGGCAATTACACGTTTCCTTTTAATGTTCTTAATTTACTTCACTTCATAACCAGCAGCGAGAGTTAGTTCTTTGTCAGAAGTACACAGAGAGAGAAATATAAATGGCCTACATCCAGCAGGCAGGCATTAATGCTCTGGATCACGACAAAGCAACACTGAGGAACTGAGAGACCTATTGTATTCCGGTGGGCCTTAAATACCCTTTGGGTAACTGCAATCTGGATTGTCTGATGTCTTTCTGGGAGAAACACTGCCAACATTGACTTCCTAACATCCCAGCCCTATTGTATTCCGGTGGGCCTTAAATACCCTTTGGGTAACTGTAATTTGGATTGTCTGATGTCTTTCTGGTAGGAGCACTGCCAACATTGACTTCCTAACTTCCCAGCCCTATTGTATTCCGGTGGGCCTTAAATACCCTTTGGGTAACTGTAATTTGGATTGTCTGATGTCTTTCTGGGAGGAGCACTGCCAACATTGACTTCCTAACTTCCCAGTTGCCATGTGTACAATCTCTGCCTAATGAGAGAATACATTGGCTCCCACAGACAGTATGCCTTTTGGTGTCCGTGTGTTGGCACAATCTTCTGCGCGTCAACGGAGACGACGGGAATAGGATGACTCACCTCTAGGCTTCACCTTGCAGCTACAGCCGCCTCCTGAAGTTCCTAAATAAAATCTACTACCTTCCTCACACTCGCTACTGCAATTTGAAATTCTTAATTGTATTCCTTATTAACTATTTAACCCTATTTCTTAGAGTTCCTGGTTATTAACACTTTTACCACATGTATATGTCTTGTGGCACCACAATATCCAGCCGCACAGTGACATCCTGCAGTAGGACACGAAATTCCCCTACATGCAGTGGTGTACCTCCTACCCTAATAGTGCTAGAATGATCTAAGCCGTACGCATACCGCCATCTATAACTACAGCCATGTGATTCACGCCCAGCTGTCAACTTCTAAGGTTTGGCGAAACGTCGACCTATGATTTTCCACACATTTAAGCAAATCTCAAACAACCTATACAATGAAAAATCTAAACTTCGCATATTCTTGAATTAAAATTCAAGGACTGAAATTTATCAAAACTAATTGCGTTTCAGATATTAAAACAGTTTGCTTCGGTATTGTTCTAGATGTAATAAAAATCCCTGTGAAGTGTCATATTAATTTCGTATTCGTTCATTCATAATCCCAAATCAGTAATTTTAATTTATGAAGTATGTTATGCAAAACGGGTTCCCTTTGATACTAATATTAATTAACTATGTATAATAACCTCTGCAGTTAGCAAACCTCCATATTTTTCATCTTTTTAAATTTCAAAGTAGACAGGAAGGTAGAAAATTATAGTTGCAAGATCCCTCTTCTTGTTGAAGAGTGTGTTCCTGTTGTCTCTTTGTTCTTGTATTCACGTAAAATCATAAACCTGTTACCTAACAAATTCGCGTTTACTTCCGAAAGACTTTTAAGGAAACGACGTTTATCGGTTAAAGATTGCTAGAATTTGCGTGCATATTTCACTGCTGAAATTCCATTTTTATTCCACCTTAGCTTTAATACACGGCCGTGTATTAAAATAATGAAATGTAGCAGACAAACTTTAAACCGTGCATTTACGGAATTAGCCGCAGTGTAACGAAGTAAACTACGCCCACGGTTCAAATTAGGTTTCGCACGAAGTTCAGCATCGCGCTGCTGCCTATTAATGTACTTGGTGCCGCTTTGTCTGCTGGGAGGAATAATATAATAGTCAGCCCAGAAAACTGGAGGGATACAAAACGCGGAGTAATACAGTATACAGACCAGGCGGCGCGCTGACAGATGCTCGCAAGAAATGGAGTGACGAATAATTCAGATCCGCGTCGCCGGGCACAGGCGAGCAGGCGGTCTGGTTAAACAGACGACGCGTGTTTCAAGGCCTCGCCGTCATTTCGTCGCTTGTTTATTCTGCTAGATATAAAATGGAAGCCATCAGACACATGTAATTTGTTTTTTAATGTGGCAGTAACTTGTAAGATTGTTAATTAAGTTGGTTAATTGAGCCGATTATGCATTCTAATATACTAGAATGACGAAAGTATATTCTCCATTACGCTGAATATTACTTGTAAACTAATATCGGCTACAATCTTTATCCGGGTTTCAGTAACAGTCACACTGAATAAAAGAATGCTACATATCGCCACAATTCCTAGAAAATTCGTTACTTTTACTGATTGTTTTTTGCTTAGGTTACTTTGTTTCCTTTTTCTTTTAGTATTTCATCTACACTTTTCAAGATTATTTAGTGGCTTAGCGATTACTCCTAGGCCTGTTTTTTTGGGAGAAGGCGAGTTGAAATCCCCGTTCAACCATCCTAAAATCGGTTTTCTATGGTTTCCCAAAATCACTCAAGGCGAATGCCGAAATTATTTCTTCACAAAGGTCATGACTCAATTCCTTCCCGTCCCTAACCACCAATCATAACCTATCTCTGATGACCTCGACGTAGAAAAAGCGTGAAGCGTTAAAGAAAAAAAATGAATGATGGCCGATGCAAGTATGATGTTAGAATCACAACAGCATCAGCCTAAAAATTCTTGTTGGAAAAAAAAGTTTTTAGTATCAAATATTGAAATAAAACTGAAAAAGAACTTCCTAAAACTGTATGTGTAGTGCACCCCACTTTATAGTAGTGAGGCGTGGACTTTTGGAATATAGAAACGAAGGAAAATTGGAGCATTTGAAATTTAATGGTTCAAAAGGATGTTGAAAATTGAGTGGACGGAGATAGAACGAAATGAAAGTATTCTGGAATTGATGAGCGAGAAAAGAGCAGACAGGATTGTGGGTCACATTTTAAGACAAGTGGGATTGTTTAATTTGTTAGTGGAGGGAACAATTCAATGAAAGAACTGCAGAGGTGGACAAAGATTAGAATAAATAAAGCAGATAATTGCGGACGTAAGTCGTAATAGCTTTACTGAGGTGAAGAGGTTAGCTCTAGACATGGAGAGATGGAGGATTCCATCAGCCAGTCGAGAGACTGAATACAGAAAAAAGAAAAGCGAATTTAAGTTCAGTTTTAAATTGGAAATATTGGGTATAGTCACATGAGTTTCTAAGAAGATACTACATAGCAAAGGACTAGTAGATCAATTAGGATCTTAAAAACGCTTAATTTGATTTTATTATTTATATAATGATTGATTTTCTCATTATAATTACGGGATGTAAGTTGCTATAATATATGAATACTGTGTCGTGGTTTGATGTGGGTGTTCTTTAGCCTGTTGCTGCTTGCTGTAGTGCGGTATGCAGGACCTGTTGTCCGCCTGCTTGTCTGCTGGGGCAGCTGCTTAAGCGGCCTAACCTCTGCTACGTGAAAGTCGAGGCGCAGCAACGGGTCGCAGGTTAGGCCGCTGGCCGCTAACGGAGTCCCTTGAGGGCTTCTCAAGAGGAGGGGGGGGGGGGGCTGTAGAGAGGGATCTCCAAACCGAAAGGGTCCCGGCTATAACAGGCAGGGCAAGAGACTGCAAACTGGATCACATGGAATCTATTCTACCTCCAAAACGCTCGTAACGGATGAGTACTACAATATTCGTGAACTTTATTCTGCAGTTACCTCTCCCCCTACACTAATATTATAAATTTGAAAGTCTGTTTGTTACGTTTTGACGGCAAAACGGCTTAACCTATCTTGATGAAATTTAACAAGGAAATACTATGTATCATTAGAAAGCACATAGAATACTTTTTTTCACGAAAAATAACATATTTTGTAATGTAACCTTGAAAACTAACCGAACGGTGACAGACAGAGTATAGCGTGTGAAAGTCTGTGTAATGTTGTATCGGTCATTGAGGCTCTATTTCTCTTGCAGTCAGTTTGTGTATGATCTGTTCATAATTTTCATGCACATAAAAATTGGTTCTCTTCATGAGAAAAGTTCAATGCTACAATGACATGGTGACTGCTTCCCCCTCATATTACCCCTACACCGTGCTTTATGGGGCACCTTTTACGTAATGTGCAGCTTTCTATGTCCAACTCTAGCAAAAAACATTTAAGTCCAAGTGTACGAAGTCACGGGTAACAGCTGGTGTTTAATAATTCTATTAATACTTCTAAGTCTCTTCGGGCTGACCAGGAATACTTCAAATTTTACAGAGCGGACACATAGGGTCAAGAGTCAAATACAAGTTAAGTCAGATATGCGAACCACTTATAAACAAATATTCAAACAAAAGAATGGCGTTATGATCTCACACACAAACTCAGCAGCAGCTAAGCCTAAAGGTAGCCCTCACGTAAATTATATAACAATAACATCTTCTTGTGAGTCTTCTAGAATTATTGATTTGGTGTTGGCTTATGAGCCATTTAAAGTTACCAAATTTAAATCACATAGTCTTTCGAGCTAACTTCTTGGTTCGTGATATTTAAATTATTACGTACTCTCATTTCAGATGAATGATGGAAGTCTTAAACAAAATAAAATGTATACTGGCTTTATTTGAAAAAGCATGATTTTTATCAATTTTTCAATTAAAGAACAAGTCCAACATTCTTCTTAAAGCATAAACAGAACAATTCAATTATTCCACTTTTTCTTTAGTACAAAGAGATTATTATACTCAACGCGTTAGATATAATAATACAAACTACTCCAATGGAAATTTGTATAGCAATAAATTGTACCGAAAAGAATTGCAAATATATATAAAATAACAGTGTAATATGTTTCGCAATACATGGCGTTATAGTCTTATGTTCGTTAAAACTGTAAATATCCACGTAAAATGCCTTGTTTTTAGTAAGTAAATGACAAGAGTAACTTTTTCTTACACGAAACTAATTGTAAGTTTCAGTGGTAAAATGGAACTCTAGTAGCAAGCAGTGATTTGAATTAGGTTCAAACGCAAGGAATTAAAATTATACAGAATATGAAATGAAATATTCATTTCAGCTATTACTGAAGTCAGTAAAAGATTTGCATATGAATAAAATTTTCTCTGGAATCCAGTTCTTTGTCTGTAACCATTATCTCTGGTCTATTACCTATTGTTTATCAAATCTAGACTAATTTTCCGAGATTTCCCGCATATTATCATGTTTTTAAAAAAACTATGTTACTAACACCTTAAAATCTTTGTGAAATTTGATATGAAAGTTACACGATCCACTTTATTATAATACATCGCACGTTAATGTTATGTGCATTTCACATATATCGTCGCGATAGTTAAATAAACATGCATTGAACAAGAAGTACTAAAAACAGAAAAGAAATTTGAAAACCTAATTATTGGGTGCATGACGAGTATTAAACTAATTATTTATAATTTTTCACTCACACAGTAATTTGTATAATCACTCAGGGATTACCAGATATTAATTAATATATATATTCTTGTAGCAATATTTGTAGTCATCTGTTTACCATTTTCCTATTATTATTACTGTTAGTATTATTTTCTTTTATTATATTATATACTTCGAGTGTAAATTTTCTCATCAATCTACTTTTGCTCTAACGAATTTTAATTTTAAATTGTTCCAGCTCTTTTTGATAAATTGTTTACCACTTTTCTTGGCAACTTATTTCAACTCTGACTCTCTAACCTACAAAAGAAAATTTTCCCACTCCCTTGTGTGTGAAATCGAGTGTCAATTAATGGTCGTGGTCATCTTTTACCTTCAACTTACTGTTCCTCATTCTTAGACCAATATTTTATAGTGAAAGTAATGAAAATTAAAGCAGAAAAGCCAGGCCTAGAAATTTCAAGTTCTAAGGATATATCTACTTTAGATAAGCATTTAGGAAAATCACTCGATATTAGTGTTACTCGAATTTAAAACAGCTTACAGATCGCTAATTTATTATCATAGTGCATCGTCAACATGGAGTCTGTTTACATGCAATGCACTTCTTAATTAAACCGAAAGTTTAGTGTGGCTTTGGTGTGTATGGTGGCTGTTGATATTTCTCTTTCAGGTCGAGTCAACCGCCAGGATTATTAGCGCCCTAATACACTGTCTAAAGAACACCAGTAAATTATTGTTTTAATTTGAAAAAACTTTTTTGTATTCATTTACATTGTTATGTTATTGTTTTTAAACGTTTATTGCTGTATGAAACATACCCGTACTCGCACGTACTTTGTTAAAATTGAGAGCAACACAAACTGTGTGGAACATGAAGCTAATCACAGTGCAGTGCAGTGCCCCAGAGGTACCAGGCCCCCCGTGCAGTGGAGCGAGTGTTACCGCAGGAGCAGGGTGTGCATGTTATTACCAGGAGCAGTCACGTGACCACCAGCTGTGGCCAACCGCCGCGGGGGATGTCGATTGCAGTTTAAAAGCCGGGAGCGCTCTCAAGGCAGTAAGATGCACCAGGGGCAGGATCGATACCTCTCTCTCAACACCAGTGCGACTAAGGAACACAACTACTATGCTGTGTATCTGTGAGACCCGAAAACGCTCAGTGAGTGGAAAATAGCGAACACAACACGTTGTGGCTTATCAGTATCTAACTCTTTGTGTTCACGACGAATCGGTCCAGGGTGCATTTAGTAAGATATATGATTCTTCTTACCCGTCGTGTTACAAGACTCTAAAAATGAAAAAAAAAAAAAAATGTGAGTCGTCAAGTGGGGAGAATGGCCGTTTTGAGTTAGTCTCAACGCGTTGTTGTTGTTGTTGTTGTTGTGGTTGTGGTTGTTGTCGTGGTTGTAGTAGTAGTAGTAGTAGTAGTTGTTGTTGTAGTTGTTGTTGTTGTAGTAGTAGTAGTTGTTGTTGTTGTTGTTGTTGGTGTTGTTGTTGTTGTTGTTGTTGTTGTTGTTGTTGTTGTTGTTGTTGTTGTTGTTGTTGTTGTTTTTCGTTCAATGAGCGTTTTCGGTCTTTGAGCCTAACATATCGACATACGACTTCAGTTGTAAATATGTAGCCACTAACAATAAATCAAGAATTGAAACGTTTCACTGCTTTTCAATCCTTTCATCAAAAGTTGCTGTCCCAAATACGATCGTTCCTTCAAAATTTTCCCTGACAACCGCTTACCACTGAAATTATAAAGAAATGAAAAAATAGAATCAATGGCAAGTAGCAACTGCCCCCATTTTCTTCAAACGAAATTGTCAACGGTATAACTGGTTTTACGTTTAATAGAAAAGTTTCAAAGAAAAAACTACATTTTTCACGTGAAAATATTTTATCTTCACAATAACAAGGCCAGACCAACTAATTTGGTACAGAGCAAAGATTACGGTTGGTCTGTGCTACGACCGTTAATGTGTATAGATAGTAGGAATCAAATTCGTTTGCAAATTGTGTGGATTATCAGCCGCCTGCATGCAGGGTACACCTCAAAGAGGTTATCTACACGTCGGACCCTCTAAGGAAGTACGATGGACCATTTCAAGATGCTTTCAGCGTTACAACTTCCTTCATAACATGGCTGCAACAATTGGACAACAGTTTATCAATGCTACCAAAATTCTTGTCGTTTTACATATTGTACGAGGTCGAATCAAAAAGTAGGTTACTTTTGCAAGTCATAGCCATTTATGAAACCACCTACACATAGACAACACCGCTATGGAAACATACAATGTAAGTTCACTTTTCCACGTAGTCCCCAAGAGATTGTAAACATTTTTCGGAACAGTCAGCAAATTTTTCGATTCTGGATGCATAGAAATCTTGTAAGTTCACTTTTCCACGTAGTCCCCAAGAGAGTGTAAACATTTTTCGGAACAGTCAGCAAATTTTTCGATTCTGGAAGCATAGAAATCTTGTAAGTTCACTTTTCCACGTAGTCCCCAAGAGACTGCAAACATTTTTCGGAACAGTCAGCAACTTTTTCGATTCTGGATGCATAGAAATCTTGTAAGTTCACTTTTCCACGTAGTCCCCAAGAGACTGCAAACATTTTTCGGAACAGTCAGCAACTTTTTCGATTCTGGATGCATAGAAATCATGTAAGTTCACTTTTCCACGTAGTCCCCAAGAGACTGCAAACATTTTTCGGAACAGTCAGCAACTTTTTCGATTCTGGATGCATAGAAATCATGTAAGTTCACTTTTCCACGTAGTCCCCAAGAGACTGCAAACATTTTTCGGAACAGTCAGCAACTTTTTCGATTCTGGATGCATAGAAATCATGTAAGTTCACTTTTCCACGTAGTCCCCAAGAGACTGCAAACATTTTTCGGAACAGTCAGCAACTTTTTCGATTCTGGATGCATAGAAATCATGTAAGTTCACTTTTCCACGTAGTCCCCAAGAGACTGCAAACATTTTTCGGAACAGTCAGCAACTTTTTCGATTCTGGATGCATAGAAATCATGTAAGTTCACTTTTCCACGTAGTCCCCAAGAGACTGCAAACATTTTTCGGAACAGTCAGCAACTTTTTCGATTCTGGATGCATAGAAATCATGTAAGTTCACTTTTCCACGTAGTCCCCAAGAGACTGCAAACATTTTTCGGAACAGTCAGCAACTTTTTTCGATTCTGGATGCATAGAAATCATGTAAGTTCACTTTTCCACGTAGTCCCCAAGAGACTGCAAACATTTTTCGGAACAGTCAGCAACTTTTTCGATTCTGGATGCATAGAAATCATGTAAGTTCACTTTTCCACGTAGTCCCCAAGAGACTGCAAACATTTTTCGGAACAGTCAGCAACTTTTTCGATTCTGGATGCATAGAAATCATGTAAGTTCACTTTTCCACGTAGTCCCCAAGAGACTGCAAACATTTTTCGGAACAGTCAGCAACTTTTTCGATTCTGGATGCATAGAAATCATGTAAGTTCACTTTTCCACGTAGTCCCCAAGAGACTGCAAACATTTTTCGGAACAGTCAGCAACTTTTTCGATTCTGGATGCATAGAAATCATGTAAGTTCACTTTTCCACGTAGTCCCCAAGAGACTGCAAACATTTTTCGGAACAGTCAGCAACTTTTTCGATTCTGGATGCATAGAAATCATGTAAGTTCACTTTTCCACGTAGTCCCCAAGAGACTGCAAACATTTTTCGGGACAGTCAGCAACTTTTTCGATTCTGGATGCATAGAAATCATGTAAGTTCACTTTTCCACGTAGTCCCCAAGAGACTGCAAACATTTTTCGGAACAGTCAGCAACTTTTTCGATTCTGGATGCATAGAAATCATGTAAGTTCACTTTTCCACGTAGTCCCCAAGAGACTGCAAACATTTTTCGGAACAGTCAGCAACTTTTTCGATTCTGGATGCATAGAAATCATGTAAGTTCACTTTTCCACGTAGTCCCCAAGAGACTGCAAACATTTTTCGGAACAGTCAGCAACTTTTTCGATTCTGGATGCATAGAAATCATGTAAGTTCACTTTTCCACGTAGTCCCCAAGAGACTGCAAACATTTTTCGGGACAGTCAGCAACTTTTTCGATTCTGGATGCATAGAAATCATGTAAGTTCACTTTTCCACGTAGTCCCCAAGAGACTGCAAACATTTTTCGGAACAGTCAGCAACTTCGATTCTGGATGCATAGAAATCACTTCCAGCGCTGTGTACCCACCTGAAGACACCTCCTCGTCTTGCGGAAACGTTGAACCTGACGCGTAAGGCAATTAAAGAAAAGCGGCCGGGAAAACTGAGCGCCGTGTGATTTTGTTGCACGATAATCGGCCGTGGACTTTGAAGAAACCATCCCGGCATTCACCTTGAGTGATTTGGGAAAACCATGGAATACCGAAATCTAGATGGCCGGACGGGTTTAGAACCCACGTCATCCCGAATGCGAGGCCAGAGCGTTAATTATTCACTCACCACGCGCGGTCCACTTAAGAAAGTAATGGCGTTGGTCTTAACTGATGAATCGAAGATATGAACATGTAGCTTACAGCCTAGCTCATTTCAGTCAACTCACCGGAATTTCTGAACTGTAATTTCCCTGGCAAAGGAAAAATATGTGAGGCGTAATTTTTCTCGCGTCAGGGGAGGCGGAGGTTTTCAGCGTAAGCCCCCGGGGATGTCATCGCTAAGTGAAAATGAACTTCAATTTTCTCAGATGGAAACCATCCGTTTTTTCTTATTTTTCCTTCTTTTGCTTCTGACATAATGAATATTAAACCCTTCAGGGTTCACTTCGATGTCTCTGTTTGTGGCGCCACTGCTTTTAGCTTTGGATATGTAATTCGTTTAATGTACTGATGAATTTTTAACTGAGCATAGAAATTTGCAAAGGATCCATCAGATCCATAAACTAATGAGTATTTGCATAATGCATTACGTAACACACGCACTTATATCTAGTTTGACGTTCTATATGATTAATACAAACTCTCTGTGTCGCTTGAAGGGTAATAACGTAATATGAATATTTATTTGAATGCGAAATGAATAGCGCATTTTTAATTACTGTTATTAATTACGATAATTAGTAATAACATCGTTGTAGCACCTGTCAGCGTGCATTAGATGTGGTACGGGAAGAACTGCTTCAACTCTCCACACCTGGGGCTGGGCAGATTCTCCGTACTGTGACTGCGGTGAGGTTTCACAAACTGCGTCGCACATTGTGCAGGACTGCCCACTGCGTGCCTTTCCTGGTAGTCTGGAAGACTTAAATTTGGCTAAACCGGAGGCGGTGGCCTGGTTCATGCACCTCGACGTCACGTTCTAGTGGTTGTGAGCGGAGATCCTGTCTTAGTGGCCGGCTGCGGGCATTGACCGTTTGTTTATTTTGAACCAAGGTTGTACAATGATTACAGTATTGTTGTAGAGTGTTGTAAATGTCATATAGCATCATACGCAAACAAAAAAAAACCCTGGATCGGAGGGGCATAACGGGGGTAGGAACGAGTCCTGGTCTCCGCGTACCGCCATCTTGGGAGCGTCCATAAACCACGTAGCTTCATTTTGGCCTCCTGTGAACACCCCTCCCCCCCCCACGTAACCCTACGTGACTTTTGCAATTAACCTCCCCCTTCCCTCACCCCCCATGTAGCACATAGCTTTTTTCCCTTTTGATTCCACAAGACATTTTGTACTGTTTACTCTTGTCAGACTATTGTAAATTACAGGCGGTGGAAATAAATATTCACATGCTGTTGTGTGTTCTGTTCTTCATTTTAACTGTGAATAATGTTATGAAAGGAAAGCTACGTGGCCTGGCCGACCCGCAAACCCCCCTCCCCCTACGAGGCCTTCCAGCCAACCCCCCCCCTTTTCGACGAAGCCACGTAGTTTGTGCACGCTCCCCTTGATTGCGTTTTATAGTCAGTTTACCGCAATCATCAAGATGAACGCTGGAACGCTCCCAAATCTCCACCTCATAAATAACAAATTTCACAAACAAAAATGTATTTATCACACACAGAACATAGTTATACCTTTCGCAGACAAATGGCAACACTACAGTCCTCCAATTGTGCAAATGCTGCGGACCTATCACAGGTAGGACACACGTCCTCCCTTTCTCATAATTACACTCCGGAAACCTGTCTATAGGTTGTGGCACTATTACACCCCACAAATAATTATTATTTCCTTTAATTAATTGAATATGTTTATAAATTGTTTTACTGGTGTACGTAATATGATTTATTGTATCGCAAGTTTCCACAGATTGTACAATTTATAGTCTTTAGCAGATGGTATGGATAACTAGTGTTAAGATCTTTGCATTCATGTCCTCCAAATCCCATATTTTTGCTGGTCGTTGCGGTACCTGATTCATGGCTTTCAGAAAATTTGGGTTATAGCTCATAGTTGCTTATAGCCTTATGAATCACGAGTACGGTATCCATGAATTCGACAATGGACTTTCGGATTGAGTGGTTTGGGGAAACCATGGGAAACAAAAATCGCGTTCTCCCGAATAAGAGGCAAAAGTGCTGCACCTCACTCATCACTCATACTTCCATTATTTCAACGTAAACTTCGTACAATATGATTTTTAAAAAATTTAAGAAAGGAATTTGGTTTTGAGTCAGCAAAGAATATATTATTTGCATATAAGAAATCTCCAAAATAACAGAGAAAGGAGTGGAAGCAATAAGGTGCCTTTTCCCGCTGGCCCCAGATTCCTTCAAATAAAATAAATAAAATAAAAAAACAGTGAATCAACTGAACGAGAGAACTAGAAAATATGATCAACGAGTGAACTCAGGTCTGCAGACTTCCACGTGAGTGTTCATTTGAGTCATTTTACAAATACTAGAGCTTTACGTTTTCAATATCTCGAGCTCTAAATTTCAAAACAAGCCAGCTATAACCGCGGGAGGTAGAAGATAATGAAACTGCAGATAGTAAAACACACCCAGTACGGAGTCATCTGTTCCGCCTCGCGATTTCGAAGGAAGGACGTAACCGACAATGCACTCACTCGACATATCACGATTACATTGACCTTCAGGCATCGCCAGTGGGCATCTACCACATTCTGGTATCGCCTCTTCCCCTCTTTAATATTTCAATGTCACTTCAAACTCAAGACGTATTATTCACGTTTGGCAGAGCAAACCGTAAGGTTCAAATGAAGGTCTAGGTCCTATTTCAGTCAGATCGGATCAATTGATATGACCAGTAACTCTTAAAATTAAATTTTTGTCTAAGAAAATATTTTTGGTCACTTTTTGACTTTGTGCAACGTGGTTTTGTTTTAAATATACCTTAAGAAGTTAAAAAATTATGAAATTCATGAAGCAGATGAGATCAGGTCATACGGTTATGACCTGAGACCATAAAAATTATTCTTTTTTTGTTGTAAGAATTTTCATAACTTTTAGACTCTGTGCAATGCATTTTTGATTTACGTAGTCCTTAAAAGTTGGCGTCAAGATATTCACAATCGTTCAAAACTAAGACAGCTAAGGCAGGCACGTCTGTACCAAGCAATTCACAGAAAACTATGACTAAAAGAGGGCACTTTGAACCGAAACTAATTTCTGTTTATGTATTCCAATCCCCAGCCGTATTAGGGAAGAAAAATTCATGTAGTTGCAAATATGGCTCCTTATTTGTGCGGTCTTATTATAATCTCATTGCAAACAAGTACATTTATGGAAGAAGTATTTCATTTCATTCTTAGATAACAGAGTTTATTCGCTTGTTACTCAATACATTTATATTGAAACTGCGTCTTCAGTCTTTCAGAGAACCGCAGTTTAATCTCCATATGAGTCCAGTGACAATTTTGTAAGGAATGTGGCAATCGGTTACAAATCATACTGTTCTTTTCTAGGCATCCCCGATACTATTAAGAAATTCTTTGCGATACGGAACCCCGTACTGCACACCAATATCCCCAATTAGTACGCAGAAGGGACTTATACTCTATATCCTTAACAGATATGTTACAATTAGTCACAATTTCAGTCTAGAATTAGTCTTTCCTGCAAAGAATGTCGTGTGCTTATTCATTTTCGCTATGTATTGTTTTGCTACATTTTATCACTTGAATCAGTCAACCATACCAAGAATGAAGGCTGATTTTTTACCCATGAAAAAGTGATTTCTTTCTGATGGTTACGTGCAAGATGCACGTATTGCAGTTTAACTCAAGTTGCTATTTAACACAACATTTTTAAATAACGTCGAGATCACGCTTAATTGTAAACAATCAGCCTAAAATTTAATTCCTTACAGATAAAAGCATCATCAGAATACAATCTTAAGTGGCTACTAACATTGTATCCAAAATTATTTTTAAGGGCAATGAAGAGAAATGGTCCTATTACGATTCCTTCCGGTACGCGCGGTCTAACGTCTACATTAATACATGCTCCGCAGTAGTGGTTATACTGCTTATAGACGTCTTGGCCATTAGACATTGTGTAGCATATTACGGGACTTTAAGCTATAAACTATACTAAAATTCACTCGGAGTAATTTTCTCAAGCCTGCAAACAAGTAATTTAATTCCGCTCCACACAGCAGAGCCTCTAAAGCCCTTAGTAAGGGTCTTCAAACCAATGGTAAGAGCTTCACGTGTCTCCCCACCACCTTTTTCAGCTCAAGAGCGCAGTCGGTAGGAGGCGCTCGTAGTGGTTGTAACGTACCACTGTATCATTCCTTTTGTTTTGTAGAGAACACATGTGAGTGTTACTTTATCATACTTTTAAAATAATACTTTTTGCTTATATTTCCTGCACGCGACAAGTACATAAGGGTTTCCTTAATCCCTCTTTGTACGTTGCTGGTTTTATTTCGATACTCACGCTGTAAATCAAATTATTATTAATCAAATTCTTACCATACAAACTTTAAATTAGATTCTTTGTGTATATCTACATTTCAATCTCAATATCAAATAAAACACTTTCTACTTATCTCATAACTCCTATATTTTTCATTAAACAAAACAATTATCATTTCCAAAGTCACATTCCATTATCTTTATTTAAAACCCTAAACCTTCTGCCCTCAAGCTAATATTTTCCTCTTCTTAATCCCGCCAGGATTCATCGTGGCTTCCATCTAGCCATTCTGTTTCATCTCTTCTCTTAAATCATGTTCTTTCCAAAACCAACTCGTCCTCTTCCTTTCAAATCTTTTTTTCAACTCTATATCGAGTGTTCTTTATTTTCCAGAGATCTCATTATATTCATCTTGACATACTTTGACCTTGGAACTTAAAATTCAGAGTTAGTATATACAATTACAATTATTAAATAAAAAAATAGCTTTAATAATGTAAAAACCACAAAATGGGAGGTTGTGTACCTCACAAGATCTTTTTTACATCTTCATGACTGTACACCTCGCCAGGCATCATGCAGAGTTTTATAGGTAAAGGCTAATGCATTATCTACCCTTCTGCTGGCTTAGAAAGATATTCCGATTGACAAGAGTTTGGTAGTAACGATTTTCAATTTTATAAGAGCTATTTTTATGCACAGATTTAAAGTATTTCATATGTTTGTCCATTTACTTATATTCAGTGAATTTATTAAAGTCACTCCATTCATTCCACTACATATTTCAATTGCTGTCACTGATTACTAGCAATAAGTAATAGTAGGAACGTAATATCTTCGATCACACGATCACATATCTTTAGTAAAAGTAACCGAGGAGTGATTGATCAAATACGAACTCAACTACCTGCTGTGTCAACCGCTCGGACACCCTACAGTGGGAGAGGTTTGGAGCAAGGAAATGGGAGAAATTCGGCTGTTGCCTTTTTTATCGGTTTTAGTTATTTTGGAAAACCAAACAAGACCAAATCTCGAAGGCAGGTGGGAAATTTTAACCAGCGTCAGAAGTCGTAAGATTGCGACCATCCAGTTAAAAACTGACGTATCCTTTCACATACCTGTTGTGGTACTGCCTATCCTCTGCTCTGTCATAAGAGACAATTGTGTGGTACAGTGTTAAAAGAATTCCAGCGAAGAAAAAAAAAAAAAAGAACTAATTGCGATCTTGCATCGATAACGATCGTCACAGCATGAGAAACTAGAGTGAACAGATTCTGAAACGACCTTTTCTTCCAAAATCCGTGTATTTATGGTGCTTGCGTTATCACGTGAAATGAAAGTGAAGACACGGTGTTTATTGTTGGAGATATACTGCCGGATAAACGGTAAAATCTGTCATTCTCACAACCTCGCTTTAGCGGAGAAGAATGGATAGCGCGAAGTGCCCATATGGCTCCATCTGCATTGCCGTTATTTGCCGCCAATTGCAGACAGTGCCGGCGTATCCGACCACTTGCCGTCTCGCAGCTGATAGCGTCGTTTTTCGGAAGACGCGCGCCTCGCAGCCGCCGACGCCTAAGAACTCCATTAAGCGACCTGAATGCCGCACCTCCCCCACTCCGACTCGCCGTAATACTGTTTCCACCCCTCCTCCCCAACCCCCGTCACGCCACCCGACGTCCTCCCATTGTCTGGCGCTCAATAGAAAATACGGCAATTGCTGCAGCAGCGCCTCAATCGGCGCTCACCAGAAGCTACCAGCAGGACGGTCTGACTAGTCTAAGACCACACCTGCCAGTCCTCAGGTGTCTATGACAGCGCACCTCATACTTTAACCAAACTTTTTGCTGCTTTAACCTTAGCTGCCTCTTTTTAATAAAACACAGTTTAGTTTTTTGCTATCATCTATGAGGTGATATTCATCTGTGAGTCTGTCAGTAAATTCAAAATACATCACCAAGCACAACAGGTGAGAGGTAACGGTGGTCGCCCCAGGCGTTCCGAAGCAAACGGCTTCAAATCCCCGACGAGATTTCGGTTTTCAATATTTTCCAGAATAGTTACAGCAGAATGTCGGAATCGTTTACCGAGAGTGATGGGTTAGTGGTAACGCTCTGGCCTCGCAGTAAGAAGGACGCGGGTTCGAATTCCTGCCGGCCATCCAGAGTTCGATTTTCAATATTTTCCCCAAATCACTCCACACGAATTCCGGAATAGTTCTGTGAAAAATACCGAGGCTGAATACCTTCCCGTTCCTTACTCCCAGTATTTTTCAGCACTAATGACCTCGATGTCGACGAGGTGTAAAGCTGTAAGTAAAAAAAAAAGGAATATTTCATTCAAAACTCCGTGACTGAATTCTTGCCCATGCTATGCACCCAACTCTCTGCTACCTCTAACGACACTCACTGCGGGAAGAATCCAAAAAATATTTGCAGGAAGAAATGTGTTTTCATATAAACAGATATGTAAAGATCGTTCTAACATTTAAAACTGAGTTCCGTCTTAACTTTCTTATAATTTGAGCATTGTTATTAGTTACTCTGTACTAAAAATGTAACCACTTGGAGTTGTTTATAAATCATATCAAACACCATCATACTGGGATAATCAATTTATCAAACTTGTTTCCTACTGTCAGAATTATTTCACAAACAAATTTGAGATAAAGTGTTAAAACATTTCCACACGAACTGAATGAAAAAAAATGAAATATGGCACTGAAAACATTTTTGATAAATATTCTTGCCGGAAACATAATTAATTTTGATAAATAAATAACGCCAAAGCAATTGAATGTTTGAGCGTTTATTGAACTTCCGAACGCGTTTCACTTCTTCTGCAGAAGCATCTTCAGCGGGTTCTCATTTTTCAGTCTATTGCATTAGCTTATGCCCCACTCCCAGCAGCAGTTAAAAAAGAAAAAAAACCTGGCCATTCGTAAGAAACGTACAGTACAGTGCAATGCAGTGTTGTGATACTTATTTACTTTCCTTTCTGTGTCCGTGTTGTGATAATCAACAGTTTAATAACCATCTGGTAAATGATTCACCACTCACAAAGAAAGAAAAAATTACTGCTGCTGAGAGTGGAGCATGTGTTAATGCAAAAGACCAAAAAATGAGAACCCGCTGAAGATTCTTCTGCAAAAGAAGTGAAACGCGTTCGGGAATTCAATAATACTCAAACATTCAATTGCTTTGGCGTTATTTAATTATCAATATTATCAGCAATTGAGGAAAAGATCCACAACATCCAAACATAATTAATTTGTATGTCGGTTTAAAGATTTTATTAAACAGTACAATTATTCGTTGAGTACGCAGTGGGATGCGTTTGAAACCAGATTAACAATGAAAGTCAAGAAATGATGTTTATTACTATACTTACTGCAATATATCAATGATACTGAATCTGGAACCTCACAATTTCTATTTTATCAATTATTTACATATTTCAACCATTAAAAGTTATGATGGAGTAACGGAAAACCTAAAACAACAAGATAGTCCTGTTTATCCTTTATATCCCTGCTTTCAGATGACACTGGTAAATACTGAGATACTTAATAATTTAATCTTTAATAACGATGGAGCACACACATCTGTGGCTATTTCCTTACATCCCTATATTACCATTTATCTGAAATTCTTTTAATGCAAATTTCCCATACTACGGAATTCCTGGAATGTTTCATCTTTGACATATTCCTACTTCAGCCGGTTATTGGTGATTTCGCTGAACCTTTATATCGACGTTGCACCCTTGAGGTACTCTTTGGCTTTGAGAGCCACGTAGAACATGTACTTCCGATCCTCTACTCCTTAGGACACATACTTTATAACGATTCCTCCGTGCGTACAACTGCCGCAACTACCTAACGCTACCGGGGAGAAATGTAAAATACAAATCGTTGTTACACGAGTCGTATCTGCAGCTCTTATCTGAGTATTTACGTTAGTACTGTCTGCCTCTTCGTCAGATCAAACGTGTATCTCACGCACTTACCAACATGGTCTGACATACGATGTCAATAACACGCTTCAATGTTTAGCTGAATTCTTGCTATAGTTCTTGAAAAACGTCAATTCCAGTATTTACAAGACAGTTGTCCGCAGCCAAGTTGTTCTATGGTGATGTCCATGAAAACAAATATTTGTTTATTAGATTTTTGTAAATTTTAAGTAAGGTATTAATTTTATTTAAAAAGATAAGGAAGGGTAAAATAGTTGCAACAAAATCTTCTCGGGTGTCCAGCCGGATGGTGGTGTAAAAACACGACGTTTCGACAGCTGACTCTGTTGTCTTCATCAGGTAACTTGTAGCTGTCTCAAGCTGACTCTTACTGCCTCGACTGGATTGACCACCCATCGAACCTCCTTTATACCTTCAGCTGGTAGGCCCGCTCACTCTGCTTGGTCGAGAGTAAAATAGTTGTTTAGGAAACTTGCACTCCATCGAAATTAAATTAAATTAACAAGCAAGAGGATGATGACAGAGAATAAGTGTAGTATTTCTACACGAATGAGATCCAGATGAATTAATTTTTATTTCATAACTGAATTCTACAACTCAGTTTCCCATGATTAGCCACGATATTCTATCTGGCAGAACTTTTAGGAACACAATAAACTCAAAGACATGTAGAATTTTTATAGCATCGAAAAAAACATAAGACCATTACGGTATGATCATGATTTACCCCTGTACACCTATGAAAACGCCAGCTGGCGATGGAAACTTAAGTCCCCCTTAGCTGCACAACTGCCAAAATTGTATTCTTATTAACTTCTCCGCATTGCTTAAGGAATGTGTTGAAACAGAATGACATAGTCAACACGTCTAATTAATTACTTTTTCTTTTTTTCTTGTGACCTTGTCGACGTCGGGGTCATTAGAAAGGAGGGGGGGGGGGGGGTAGGGCTTAAAGGGAAGTAACAGGATGGAATTCAGCCATCGGTTTCCCACGAAACCTTCCCGGCATTTGACTGTAGTGATCTAGGGAAACCATGGGAAACCAAAATTTGGTTGGCCGGACGTGGTATCGAACCTGCGTCCTCCCGAATGTGAAGGAAGAATGCATAGTTTAAACTTCTAAATATTGAAATGAGCCAGTTAGGAGAGTTTACATTTGATGGCAATGTTTTACGCAATAAATTCTTTGTCTCGCAATTCGTTTTATTTTAGTTAAAACATAATAATTGCTTAATGAATGAAAATGAATATCAAACTGAAATCAAAATCCCACTGAGCTCTATTAGAGCTAAAATTGCAACGAGATAAATAAATAGTACTATTGGGATACGTTACAATTACAGTAGATGAAAATGGATCGTATTACCTCGTTTGAAAATGTTACAAAACAACAAGTAAGCAGATATGTGGAAATAGGAGTTATCATAGGAGAGTAAAGAGAGAGACATTACTCTACTACGGAAATGTGAATAGCTACCACTCTTTAGAGCGAATAAGAGGGAAATAATCGTAGGGCATTGTGAAATGAATCCAGTCCGTAATGGGGAAGAATATTGATCTACCGATTACATGAATGTCTGGTCAGGGACCTGTAATCAGCCGGGTACTGGCAACACAAAACTGTTCACCAATATTGTAGCGCCGTATATTATTTGTGTTACTACAGCAGTGAAAGGTAAATTCTTGCCAGACGTAGTTCCGTTGTCAAAAAATGACAGTGTTCGGTTTAAATGTCACATGAATGTTTTCTGTGGCAAGACCGGAATCGCTATAAACAACAGAAAAGACCGCTATTCGTGGCGGTCAATTTAAGCGACACTATTATTGAAGGATTGGTTGTAATCAGAATGAAATGTTATCAGTTGAAGATCGATAGGAATTTTTGTTTCAACTTCGTACGGAGCAAGGAGATAATTCGATAGGAACAGCGAAGAGATTTTATGTGCTCATCACTTCTAACATCCACATTACAGAATGATTATAATACAAACTTTCATCTAATTTTGAGGTCTGAACATTACAGACAGTATTGCGACAGATTTCTGTGCAGGATTTTATAAATTTAGTTTATTCCAATTAAACTGCCATTTTCAGATGTTATGCATTTATATGTTCCTAATTTTTATGTGTAAGTCAAAAAAAGTAAAACTATAATATGCAGAATTTGAGAAATTAATAGTATAAGTAATTAAGTTGCTGTGGCAGGAGATGAGTAGAAAGTTTTTGTCCGTTGAAAGTAATTACGGGATGACACAGGTACAAAACATCCGTTCCAATAAATACAACTTAGAGGTCACACATCAGATAGTGCATCCTGCATGTCAAACAATGTAAAATGTAAGTAATTCAACACTTATTACATAATTTCGTAATAAAACCATGTATTTAAATCCATAGACACTCAACGGGTAAAAACCGTTTAATATGCTTTTGAGAAAAACGTAAAAGCGTTCCTTGTTTAAAATGTAACAGTAAAACCAAGTTATTGTATGCTACTGAACAGAAATACATTCGTTTAAAAATAAACAAAAATTCAGTTCCAAGGCGTCATACTAATTATTTATAAAAATTACTTTCACTTTAGTAATTTACTTTTATGCCAGAAAATATTTTATGCGACTTTTGTTTTAATGCCAGAGAATCTGACAGCTTAGAGTCGTAAGCATTGGGAGAGTCTGAGATCTTATTACTCAGCGACTGTCAACGATTATACTATTATTTGTACACCATTGGATAGCTTGTGCCACAACGTTTCAGTCATCATACTCGAACGCCCCGTGATAGCTAGGCATAGCCGCAGCGCAACAATTTGGTGCTTCTGACACGGAACGTGGTGGGTGAGTGGTTAACGCTCTGGCCTCGCATTCGGGAGGAGGCTTGTTCGAATCCTCGTCCGGGCATCCAGATTTGCGTTTTCCATGGTATCCCCAAATCACTCCAGGCGAATGCCGGGATGCTTCTTTCAAAATACCGTGGCCGAATTCCTTCCCGTTTCTTGCCACCTGTAATGACCTCGACGTCGACGAGGCGTAAAGCCATAAGTATAAAAACATAAAAAATAAAAATTTAAAAAATAAAAAAGATCTTCTGTTTGGCTTGAGATTACTGTGAACAAATATGTAACCCGCCAGCTAGCTCTTCATCAATACAAAGAAAAAAAGGGATGCTTGAGAATTTCAAAATGAGGAATCCATAAAATTCGTGCACTTCGTATATAAGAAATTATATCAACGGCAGGCTAATCACGATCCAATTGGTTTACTCCGAAATACATATATTGTAAACACGTATTGAGAACAGTGAGTATCTCTGTTGTTTACCTTTTGTGGACCAACAACAACGTAGTCAGTAGCTCCAACAAGAATAACATTGTATTATCAAAACTTGATAGTTTATTATTTGAAACGAAACCTAATAAGCCGAAAAAAACATGGCAACTAAATACAAAATTATGTATTTGCGACATGTTATTTTTTGATAAAATATTAAAATGGACCTCAGTAGTATGTACATGCACACCCATCTGCGATGCTACCAAATTTGAGAATTTTCATCAGTTGACAACGTTTGTAGGTGGAGGTTAAAACACAAAAATCAGAAGATTAGTAATTTATCTGGTGCTCGTTCACTGGTACCCGTTCCTTATGCTGTTTGTATCAGTTGCCACCAGCTACATGTCCGTTAAGAGCTAAAAGCCACTGCATGGCTGATTACACATCGACTCTATGAGTACAGGCGTTGCGTGCGTTATTTGATCGGGGAACGTTTGATTCCGAAGAACTCGAGGGAGTACGCAGAACTGTCAGTTCAGGGTAGTGACTTGCGCAAGTTGAGTAATCGGAATACGTGAGTCATACTCGGTCACCTGTTACACTATCTCACATCGTGCTGCAAAGCATACAGTAGGAAAATCCCTATCTGCTGTCAAAGTCACCTGATCTGTGAAGGTGGGCTAGTTTCATGAGAAATTTTTATTACATCGAAAATAATGTGTTCAGTGTGGATATGCATATGTATCGCAGTAACCGAGGCACTTAAAATTTGGTGTTTAGTTTTAAGATAGGTCTTTGGGCAGTTTCGAATTTTTTACCACTATCAAAATTTAAAGACTTTTTTAAAGCGTTCAGAATTAACACAAAATAGGCCTACAATTCTCGCCTATACGATTTACAGGAATAAACTTGAATAGTATAGGGTGTAGAAAATAATTTTTTCCTTAATACGATTTTTTTTTTTTTTTTTTAATTTAATGCTCCAATGGAAATTTCACTACACATCTGTTTTACCGTCACTTGTTTTATCTTAGATTATATGAATACAGTTTCTCCATCCACCTACTTCTGCTAATTACAAATTTAATTTTAAATTCTTTCTGTGGTTTTAGAAAATTGTTGTGAACTTCCTTTGTAATTTTTCCAGTCCCTGACGCTCTTACACACAAAATAAATTTTCCCGATACCTTATGCTGAGTTCGAGTTGCCAGTTTGTGATCGTGATCATCTTTTCTCTTTCACACGCTAGTCCTTAATTTTACAACCAATATCTGTCCTAACTTCATCACCAGATAATGTAATTTGTAATTAAACTGTATGTTTCTAGGTTGGTCTCATCGAAGAGAGATGCAAACAGGAAATGTCTCGACAGAAACAACTGACTGATCATATGCTTCGTCTGAAGTCATTTTCTTTGTAAGAGGAAAAAATTTTCTCTGTGAAGTCTAATTTCGAAGTACTGTACTAATGGAAAGTTTTCGAAAATATATAGAAAAAGTGAAATCATAGCATACTGAATTAACTAAGCGTATTATTTTGAAGGGAAAATTAAATATGGTATGTGACATTTTTGTACGTTTTAAAGTGGAGTAAATTAGATTTATCAGTTTCCCTTGCTCGTATAAAGAACAAACAAAAAATCCATTGTACAAACAAACTCTTTTCAGTTGTACGATCACAATGAAATCTTTGTGGATGTACCGCCGTGTTGTGTTACCAGCCGTCGAAATATGGTGTTTTATGACACAATCATGCGGTTCATCCATGGATATTTAGTTGAAACAATCATCTGTCATCAGATAATCGTAATTCAGAGAGCAGTTTTAACAGTTCTACAATTGGTCAGTTTTCTAGACCGATACGAATCAGCCGAAGACCGACCCAAAAATCCATTTCAAATCTTGATGCAAGAGCGGCAATGATCAGGCGTAGCATACGGCGGGACGCGGGTTCAAATTCCCGTCCATCCGCACAGATTTGGGTTTGTTGCAATTTTTCTAAATCACTCCAGGTGAATGCTAGAATGATGATTCCTTCAAAAGACCACGGCTGAATTCAATCCCATTCCGAAGCGGGGAGTCAAGGACTCTGATGGATCTCTAGAAAGAACTTTTTTTGGCTTATGGCTTTACAGCTCGTCGATGTCGAGGTCATTAGAGGCAAGAAAGGACTGAGGACAAGGAACAGATGAAATTCGTCCATGGTCTTTCAAGGCAACCATCCGGGCATTCACATGAAGTGATGTGGGGAAACCATGGAAAGGCCAACTTTTGGATGGACGTACGTCGATTCGAACTCACGACCTCCCGAACCCGAAGCCATAGTGTTACCACTCATATACCACGCTTGGTACTAAGAACTACTTCCCTGCCATGGGAAATAATAAACCTGAGGCAAAAAATATCCAGGATCTGATTTATAGCAGGGCTTGGCGACGGGTTTGCGATTTTAACAAAAATGCTTAGTTATAAATTATTTGCTTTGAGGAATATTTCTGTCTTATTTATCTACAGCAAATTTTTCAGATCGTTGTTTAAAGTATATATTCTTTTAGTGGTAAGGTAAGGAATATTTGTTGTCAGTGTCTGTCTTTGAACGAGTGGCGTAATCACATTATATCTCTGCAACCCTGACATTAGCCAGTTGTACCCGTGCAGCCCCGACTCGTGTTAAAACATTTGTCGCATTATGCAATCACCAACTGGTGGCGTGTCAAAACGGCCTGGTTATTTATTCTCTTTTTACATCGTGTAACTTTTAAATATTGATATCCTTAGCTCGTTGTCAATGCTGTAATGAATAATAATTAATCCTGTTTCGTGAGTAATCAACAGAAATGCGCAGAAATCACATTCTAACCAAATGCAATTATTTCCCAGAGCCAAAATGTTTTGAACAATGCATCACTTCTATCCTGAACAGTAGCATTTTTTATTAGTACGAAAGAAACTTAAAAATACTATAATCTTTATATTTTGAATATTAAAATACTATTTTGGCAGACAAGTTCATTGATCCTTGCTCTCAATTATGTAGATAGTAATATTAGTTATAGGTAATATTACACGGGACCCACTCTTGTCATTACCAAAGTAAAATTTCTATAAGCTCTTTTTTTTTTTTGATGAAGTCGTTACCATAAAATTACTCTCATGCTTCATTAAATGAGTCATATTTCCATCTTCCCTCTTCGGTATTTTTGATTTGCCGACTTAGGTTGCCGAAAGAAAATAATGTTCCACAATACGTTATTGTTGATGTCATCAAAGCATTACTTTCATTTGTCAGTATTGCACAACGTATTTTATAATTGATTCCAAAATGAGTTTCGCATTTTCTCACCGAGCGTGGTGGGTGAGCGGTTAACGTTCTGGCCTCGCATTCGGGAGGACGTGGGTTCGAATTGTCGCCCGGGCACCCAGATTTGGGTTTTGCATGGTTTCCCCAAATTATTCCAGGCGAATGACGGGATGCTGCCTTCAAAAAGGCCATGGCCGAATTCCTTCCCGTTCCTTGTCCCCAGTCCCGTCCCGCCTCTAATGACCTTAGCCGTCGACGAGGCGTACAGCATTAAGTAAAAAAAAAATATGCAATCCAGTTTTTCAGTACATTTGATACTTATTCTGTGTTTTCTGTCATCAGTCTCTCGACTGGTTTGATGCAATCCTCCATCTTTCCCTTATTGCACCATTCTCTTCTCTCAACGTACCCCTTACACCCATACGTCCTAAATTATTTGCTTCATATATTCTAATCTCTGTCTTCCTGTACAGTTCTTACCTTCAACTGTTATCTCCACAAATAACCTACCCTTTGTTACAACAAAATTCTTTCCTCATCCATCATTTTAAAAATCGTTCGTTTCTTACTTCATCCGTCGACTTAATTTTCACCAACCTTCTATAGTAGCACATTTCAAATGCTTCAATTCCTAAAGTCCATGGATCGCTACCACAATGTGCTGTGCTCCACACATTGAGTTTTGAAATTTTCAATATTCGAAACTGGAAGATTTGCCTTTTTCAACAAAGCTCACTTCGCTATTGGTGTTCTGCTTTTAAAATAATTCCTCCTTCAGCCGTCAGTTGTAATTTTACTTCCTAAGTAACAGAATTTAATTGCCGCTCCTATGTTTATATTGAATCTACTGTTGTTGCTATCATTTATGCTAGATTTCATCACTTTTGTAATGTGCTTCCTTAGATTTTTTTCAAGCCATTCAGTAACTTCTCAATCTCTTAATCCGTTCTGCGAACAGGACACTGTCGTCAGCAAATGGATAACAATTCAATAAACAACATTTTTTATTTGGTTAGTTCCGCTGAAAACTAGTCTATTAAAAAATTTTGTCATCAAAGATTTCCAAATAACAGAGAAGAATTTCTTTAAATTTTTTGGCTTTAGCCTCGTCGACGTTGAGGTAATTAAAGGCAGCAAAGGACTGGGGTCAAGGATTGTGGCCATGGCCTTTTGAAGGAACCATCCCAACATTCAACTGAAGTGATTCAGGAGAACCATTGAAAACCAAAATCTGGTTTCGACACCACGTCAACCGGAATGCAAGAGACCAGAGCGTTACCGCCCACCCACCACGCGAAGAGCTACTAAAATGTGTTCACAACCCGAAACAAGTTATACGTTTCATAATCGATGTTCCATTGTCGATAGATGGGATAGTTAACTGAATAAAAATTCTGTAACAAATTATTTCTCGGACTATATGCCTGGCCTATGTAGAATAATTTTGACAGTCTCGACAATTTGTGAAACCAAAAAGTGAACTGTACCACTTTTGAATTAACTAATTAAGTATTTAATAATTAGGAAAGTGATGCGAGTTAGAATAGTGCTAAAAAGATCTTACATACCAGCAATTATGAGAAGCCAGCTGAAACGTTTCAAATTAAATTAACAATTTATGCGATGAGGAAATAAAGTGAAAAATGTTATTCGATCCATGACTGCCGCGCAATTATGTTAAATAGACAATCAGGGTCGGTTAAAAAGTTTACAGTATCAAAAACTGCAGCAAACTGGATCATTAGTCATGAAAGCCGGGAGTGTGTTTCCAGAATGTGAAAGTTGCGATCGATCCATCGAACTGCTGGTCGATCGAGTGTGTCGACAGCTCCAGGCCACGCGCGCAGGCGAGCTCGCCAACAATGCTAAGCTGCATTATTAATGGCGCCGCGTTTCGAGAGATCGACCACAGCGCGTCTCGCTATCGAACGACCAACGCGACGCAACAGTGCGTCGGCATTTATTATTCAGTTTTAACGTAAATACTCTTTCCACCAAAAAAAAAAGGGAGAGAGAGAAAGTCTGCACTGGTGTATTGAGTAGTACGTACCATATATACGGTAGATACTGCGCATTAGGGGGATTAGAGAAACGATGTTAGTTTGCTTGATTGTTCTAAGAAAAAAAAAAGCACAGATTTTAAGTAACAGATTTAGTGAGATCGTTAGGAGTAAATCGGAGAACAAGCTTATCGACACAATTAGAAATGAGCACGTTAAAAAAATTTAACTCATCCTGAAGATTTCATGAAGGAACTAAGAAAGCTGAAAAACATAAAGGTGTCGTTGTAGATAAAATTACTGCGGATGTTTTAAAGTTAGTAGGAGTAAAATTGTACCTTATCGTGAAATGTTGTTTAATGTTTTTTAACTGCTTTACGTCTCTCAACAGCGAGGTCTTTAGAGACGGGAAAGGATAAGGGGCAAGGAATGGGAAGGAATTTGCCATGGCCTTTTTAAGGAAGCATCCCGGCATTTGCCTGGAGTGATTTGGGAAACCATGGAAAACCCAAATCTGGATGCCTGGACGGGGATTCGAACCGCCGTCCTCCCTAATGCGAGGCCAGAACGCTAACCGCTACACCACCACGCTCGGTAAATGTTGTTTAAATTGAGTCTGGATACCTGCTGGTTACCAGAGAACACAAGGGTGTGGGAAGATTCTCTTTTTTAGGTAAGGGTGTCAGGGATTGGAATGAGTTACCAAGAGAAATAATGAATAATTTACCGGAAACGTTGAAAAAATTTAAAGATAAAATTTGTAGAGGGCAAATGCAGGTAGGTGCAGGATTGGGGGAAAATGGAGGTGTAGGGAAATTGCCACCCGAGCCTCTACTCCATTACAATTAAATTAAATTAAACTGCAAAAGTGCAATTAATACCGGTCCATAAAAGACGGGTGACAAATAAGATCGAAAATTATAGGCCAATCAGTTTGACTTTAGTGGTAGGAAAACTAATGGAAAGATTGATATGAAACCATATCAGAAATGTATGTGAGTAACATAAATGGTTTTTAAGTCGAAAACATTTATATAAGGAAGGATATTAATGGGAATCTCAGTTGGCAGGATACATGAAACATGTTTCGGATGAAATAGACAAGGGAGGCCAAGTTGTTAGTTAAGCAGTGGAGCTTTCTAAGATTTTTGGTAGAGTGAGCCATAAAATGGTGGTAAATAAGGTAAAAACTGTTGGAGGGAATCAAAAGTGATTTGCTAGGTAAAATTCTTAAAAAGCAAAATCCAAAACGTAAGGGTAGGAAATTCAGTATCAAAGAAGTGGAAGTAAAAATGGGAATGCCACAGGGTAGCGTACTGGGACCACTGTTATTCATTGTTATAATGAATGACTGTGTTGACGGTTTACTATAAGAAGTTACGTTGCTTGCAGGTGACATAATGCTATATATATCAACACAGTAGAAGACTGTGAATAGCTGCAGGGTGATCTGAACAGGATATCTAGTTGGGTTGGTAAACATGATGAGATGAAGATAAATATAAAGAAGATTCAGCTTATTAGATACACAAATAAAAAATTAAAGGTTGAGTATTACTATAATGTGGGGAAATAATTGCTTTGCATAAAATTTGATAACAAACTTAACTGAGTAGAACATATTGGTCAGGTAGTTGGAAAAGGTTTCAAAATCCTTTACTTGTTGGATAGAGTGGTGCACTAGAGAAGCAAAGACATTGGTTACAAAACTTTGATCACACTATCGCTTGAATATGGGTATCAAATATGTGTAAAGAAGAGCGACTAGATTTGTTTCTGGAAATTACCACAGAACACAATCACAAACTGGGATTCATTGGAAAATAGGAGGAGGGTGAGGAGAGTCGTGGGAGTGTACAAGGCACATGTTGGTGATGAGAAGTGGAAAGATATTGGTGGAAAAATTAAGAGAAGTGGGAAAAAATAAGGAAGGGAAAAGATGAGTAAAACCGCAAGCTGGCACTTGATTTCAAGCTCAAGGATGTGGGAAGACTTTCCGTGCTAGGTGAGAGAGTCAGGGATTAGAATAAGTTACCAAGAGAAATGATGAATAATTTACCCAAAATGCTAAAAGAATTTAAAGTCGAAATTTGTAGCGGATGAAAGTAGGTGGGTACAGGAAAGGGGAAAAATAAGTTTGTAGCTGAACTGCCACCGGAACGCGCACTCCATCAAAATTAAATTAAACGAAACATTTAGTCGATTGAGCACCAAGGCAATTTTCTGTTAGAATTCTCTCTTGAATGGTATTTCTTAGAGATTAAAAAAAAAAAAAAAAAATCTTCGCCTACCTCGATGAAGCATTGTCAAGTGACGCATCGCTAAACGTTTGTAACACGAAAATGTACTCTTGAGTTACCAAAATATTAGAAAACAACGGTCTGGTAACATTCCAGCTTAGTAAATTCAGAATAAAATATAAATGATAAGAAAACAATTTTCGAAGTAAGATTATGGCTCTTACGATAAACTGCTCTTTACATTACCCGGATTTTGCAAATTATTTTGATGGAAGAACGTTTGGTATTGGTGATCTTTTTGGAGATATGCTTTTTTCAGTATGATATTACGTACTTGCATTGCTTCTGATAATTTTGCACTTTATCATTTAAAACGTGTTGCATT
This sequence comes from Vandiemenella viatica, assembly GCA_031002005.1. Taxonomy (NCBI): domain Eukaryota; kingdom Metazoa; phylum Arthropoda; class Insecta; order Orthoptera; family Morabidae; genus Vandiemenella; species Vandiemenella viatica. The sequence goes on from JARYHS010009186.1 coordinate 236,606,103, forward strand.
CACATTTCCAATTTACTGCAAACTGACTAAAGTTAACTCATTTATATGAATTCCCTATTTCTTACACTTGTACTTACCTGCTACATCTTTCAAAATTCGGAAACACTATTTCATACCACCGTTTCATGTTATTTTGCGTAGGCGGTACATAAACAATAATATAGTCAACAAGAGTTGCCATCGGTTTCCATAAAAGCAACCAAGCAAATGACGGTACTGTTAAATAAAATTGCAAAAGATTGCAGTATACAGATTTGTAATATATCAAATTGTGGTATTACTAAACATATTTGCTTATTAACGTGCTCTATCTTGAAAAAAATGCACGACAAGATAAACAAAAAGATGATATGTTTAAAGAAAGTTTGCGATTACAAGATGTAACATGCATCTTACACGATAATATTCTAAATATGGCCGATCTACTTCTATCAATCACAGTACTATAAAATCCCGCTAGAAATTGCACCATACCCTTGCAATTTGAAGAGGAAAAGATGTCTAAACACACAAAAATAATATGATCATACTATCATTTTTCAGTTAAAAGTGCAAATTACATGATTTTAAGTTCAAGCATGAGATACTTTTATCTGTTTAAAACAGCGCATTAAATTAAATTCTTACTGTTGCTCAAATATAAATATTCCAAACTACAAGGAACAGCACCATAGACAGGCATTAGCCATTGTAAAAAATACAATATTTATCATTGTAATTATTATGAAAAATATACACACAAAAATTTCAAATTTATCATACTTATTATTAATTTTTGTCGGGAAACTAAACGAGTTAAATTATTATTTAAACACAATATTTCGGCTACACTGTTCTCCGTCACCATCTTCATATTGTGTTTAAATAACAACTGAACTCTGTTAGTTTCTTCAAAAAAATTAATAAATGTGCGACGCCCGGAAAAAGTTCATTCATTTATAAAATTTATTATAGACTTTTTAGAAAACTGGACTGAAAAGTTTGTTTATTCGTAGTAGCTCTATGTGACTGTCATTTTCCATTACAGTTGGAAATGCATCGCAGTCAGAGCATGAATTTTGTCAGGCAGTAAAAAAATACTTCAACACAGTTGGTACTGGTTATTTTCTTAGTGAGGGAAACACTGAAACTAATAAATGCATAGGAAAGTAAGGATTATAGTATGTGAGTAGAAACGTATACTGCAAGAATAATGTCTAGATGAAGTGTTTAGTCAAGTGTTGGTTGTAATAGTCAAACGCAACTAATCATTGAGGGGAACGAATGCAGAAAAGAAAATACGATCAGAGAAAGTCTTTCGCCAGTTGCTTGCAACGCAAGATGCTGAGTTTTGATCAATTCGACGACAGAGATTTCAGAGCTGGAGTTGTTTGCAACTCCGCCGTTGGCTCAATTCCAGAGATATCGTTCTCACACGTCAGACTGCTGACGCCGGGGATCGATAAGCGGACCTGCGGCTGAGGAGGATGGCGGCTGTCACCGGAAAAGTGGGAAAAAAACCTCTGTCTGGCAGGAACCGTAACCTCCCCGCAGAGAAAAGTTTACACAGTGTAGGAATATAGGCGTGGTCACGACTGGTGGGAGTATACGATTCACTGTGCTCAGGGTTATAACATTCATCTTATGTTATTAATTTAATTGATATAAACGTGTTGGGTACGAGTCATCTAACATTTTGACATCAAATATTTTTGGAATGAAAGAATACTAGCTGCTACCTGCGACTTCGTACGCGTTGACTTTAAATATGTTGATAGCATTGGAAGTAAAAAAAAAGGAGACAAAAAGTATTGTTAACAAAAACCAGCACTGCCAATTGAGCCAACTTGTTTCATATCGCTGGGTCCTCAAAATTATACAAAATTAAATCTTATTATACAAAACAACAAAACTATTGAGATGTAGTCAGAAACAAATACAATTGTGATTTACTTTACTTTATTTGACTACGAATTAAACTAAATTTTTTAAATTGATTATTAAAATGGCAAAACAGTTTATCCTCAAGGAAAAAATTTCTACCTTTGCGGTAAATTTTGAATCTGAGAAAAGAAAGACGATGATATATCATTTATATACATTTACACACACGATATATGTGTATATTTACTCACAGACTTTTCATGTCGCCGTAATTATCCTACATACTTTATAACTTTAATTGTCTTTTTAAAACGTGCTAGAATGTCTTTACTTTTAAATTCTTATTTCTCTATCGAATTATACAAGGCAATCTGCTATACAAACAGGTTACAGAAGATAACCATATTTTACACAGCAATACAATCTGGCAGCCATGCTAAAAAAATTTAGGTAAACACAAAATATTATTCTTATGCAATGGAAACCGACATCTAATCAATATTACATCATAAATTGTGTCTGTACAGGAAATTTATGAAGAAATCATAAGCAAACTGACTGGGAGGAAAACAAAGCCTGAGTGACCGATATAATATAGTATTCGTCTTTAAGATGATAACCCTAATTTTAATGATCGGAATTTAACTAATGCTTTTTTAAGGATGTTAATTGAACTGCGGTAAGAAATTAGTATGTGTGCTAAAGTCCTTCTTCATGGCGGCTTTTCTGAAACTACACAAATATAATCTTACATTTTTTCGTGAAAAATAGTCACTTTGACTCTCGTCACAATGAGTTACCGTTTGAGAAATACGTAAGTAGACTACACAGGTGATTGAAATTATGGTGGAAATATTGGAGGGGAGTTTTTTTTGTTAAAACTGAAACAGAGCAGAAGCATTCTGAAGTATCATCAACGAATGTTAAAAAGAAGATATTTTAATCTAATAAGGTGTTTTTTTTAATTTTCATATTGACTAATGCTCCATAACATTCCAAAGATCTGGACATAGGAGCAATATACATAATTCATATTAAAATATAATGATTATTAAACACGCGCAATTAAGTATCCAAGTGCAATTGACTGGTCTCTTAAAGACTTTTTAATCCACGCGCCAGTGGTCTTGGACTGAAAGTTCTTCTCCTCACCTCCATCGCCTCAACTTCTAGTTTAGTGAAAATCAAAGTTAATCATGCAGTTTCTCGGGTATTGTGAAGATTTGCTTTCGTTGGTGAAGTTTGGTAGTATAACCTCAAATGTATTATAGTCAATAAATAGGTCTTTAGAATTGAGTTTGAAGATCTCTCGGGCGTGCAGCCGGGTCATTTGGTCGTAAATGTACGAATTTTCGATGGCGTACCGCGCCATCATCTTCAGGTAGCGTCCAGTGGTCGGCGTGAGGAACGCAGTCCAGGATTACACTTTAGAATTGAGAGTTACATCTTCCAAACTATTCTTCAAATAAAAAATGTTGCCTGAAACAATCGTGTGTCCTGCTCTGTAATGTTTCTCAGGTCACTCAGCGCGGAAACAGTTAAAAACATCAGCCATAGTGAGTGTTATCACAAATCCCAATTCAGCATTATTTGACGATGCTGTTTTTAGTCAAATTTAATTGATGTTAAGGAGGAAAACAGAACTGATTAATTCCAATTTATTTTCTTTACTGTTTCAACTTTAAATAACTTTTTAATTAAAAACCTATAATATTTATTGTTTGTTGTTATTCCCTGTACAACACTAAATAGGTTACAATTAGCCGGTGTTCGAAAAACACACTACGGCCAAAAGAGGTCGTACATTAGCACGAACATCTACAATTTGATTAGATCACCGCATTAAATGCTAGAAGAGATGATCTTCAAACCTCAAGAGACTTTGAAATTCTTCGAAGGAATGATTGGTGTGTACGCAAAAGTAATTCGTTTTTAAATATTGACACAAAGATGTCGTATTTTAGCCTTCATTTTTTTTGAAACTTCATAATGAAACATCTAATGCTATAAGGTCACAGTATCGAGTTTTTCAATGTACTGGACCTCCGCATCATATCCAACAACCATTCTAAGTGTAATATAATAAATCTCTAGCAGTACGTGTTTACTATTGCACAACGAATTAAAATAAACAGTAAGTTCGCATTTAAATAAACTTAAGCCGACCTAGAAGAAAACTTCAAAACGTATTAAAAATATAATGTGAATACTGCGTATTTTCCCTCTTATCCTTACTTAACTTTTAATTAAAACATTATTATCAAATACTTCGTTTTAGAGATAATTCAAAGTACAGGTTTTCATGGTCAATCATATATATATAAAATTTAGGTCCTCGATTCCTATATTCTAAAGTCTTTCTTGTTCTCTAGTTCTTTCCTTTTAACCAATTCGCATACATTAAACTGTGAGACACCATCCTGTCTTTCTTTCTTAACGACTCTTCCACAAACTTATTGCCCACCCATCATTTCCAAAATATATTCATTTCGTTATCCGTTCACTTAATTTTAAGCATCCTTCTGTAGCACTACAATACAAATGCTTCAGTTTTCCTTCTTTCTGATATTCCTAAAGTCCATCAGGTGCTCTGCTTCACGCTTTGAGATTTAAAAAGTTCTTTTTAAGTCCGAAACCAATATTTGAAATAAAAAGAGTTCTCTTTTTCAAGAAGGCTCTTCTGACTAGTGCTATTCTGCTTTTAACATCCCGTATACAAATTTATTAAATTTCTAGCAGCCTCTTGCTTGGACCTGTGGGTAGTCCATTGCAGAATACAGATAAGGTGCCAACTGGCCGAGCGTCGTGCTGGCGGGTGATAAGGGCGGCCGCTGTTATCACGGCAGAGCCATTACCTGGCTGTGGTGCTAATAACACCACGCGGCCCGCATTCATTAGAGCGGAAGTGCGTGGCGCCACTTCCTTCCGGCGAGAAAACCGAACGCTAACGACATTCGCGACCGAAGGAAAACCAATTAGGAACCCAGCGCTGGCGGAGCAGAGCACTGTCAAAATTCCCAACAACGTGCGCCCTGCAGGAACGAGGCCTCATGATTCTCTTTAGGCTGTATTGCAAACTGATAAATATCTTCTTCACCACCGTTTTCCAACACTGTGTTCCATTAATTTTACTCATCGTTGGCATGGTCGAATTCGGAGTTATGGTTTTACTGTCGCATGCCCTTGATGACAACAAGCATTTTATATCTACTGCCAGGGCATACTAAGTACTAGTGGAGGAAGTGTAGTATTACCAGCTGTCTATGAAACATCTAACTATATATTTGGGAGTAACAGTACAAAGGAACATGAAATGGGACTTACACATTAATTCGTTAGTAGGTAGAGCTAATTCTAGGCTGCGATTCACAGGTCGAATCTTGAAAAATTCTAATGAACAAACAAAGGACATAGCGTACAAATCTCTTGTGCGTTCACATTTGGATTATTGTTATGCCATTTGGGATCCGTTTTGTAAGGGGTTGATCGAAAGTATAGAGAAAGTACAGAGAAAAGTCGCTCGATTCATGACTGCTTGCTACAGTCCTTATGAAAGTGTCACAGAGCTGATTAGTAGACTAGGCTGGGAGTCTCTGGTAGATAGGTGACACACGTTTCGTTTAAACTTATTGGTAAACATGTATACTCCCACTTTCACTTACGAATGTAGTGAAATACTTCGTCCATCAACCTATTTGAGCCGCAATGACAGGAAAGATAAGATTAGAGAAATAAGGTGCCGCAATGATTCTTATATGAATTCTTTTTTCCCTAGTACCATTAGGGAATAGAATGCACAACAAAGAGATTAGCTTTCGTGCTGAGCACCCACTGCCACCCACAATTTTGTTAATTGCAGAGCATATACAGTATGTAGATATGGATTCAGCGTGTGAATTTTGTTTGTTTCTGAAGTGTGTAGCATATGAGACGGATATTAGGGACTGTCCAGGCAATCGCCTTAACGAATGCTGAAAACCACGGAGAATCCGTAGTCGGTAAGCCCGGTATGTGGCGGCCTGCGCTCGTACCAGTTCCTATATACCTCTCAGCCCACTGAGCCACACTGACGGGTTGCAACTTGACAAATATCTTACATCAAAATATACGGCGCAGGAACCAAATCGTAAAACTCTACGATGAAAACAAACGTTATAGACACTAAATCAAAGCAGTGCCTTGGTGTGAGGTATTGGATTTGACATTGGAGGGTGTGGGATAGGAAACTCAGTGTCACGTTGCTCCACTCAGTTTGCAAATAAGCGATTAAGGATATCAGCCGCACTCGTGCAATGCTAAGTTCCAGCTGAGCAGCTGAAATAATTCGGGGAGGAACATCTGTCTGGTCAAAACACTGTTGGGAACACTTCTGTTATCAGTAACAATGACACAGTCTTTGATTAAGCCGTATATATTTGAACTACCTTTCCCCAAACGGAATCAGTTAGGTATACCGAGTGTCTGGTGGCTAACTGGGGATCGATAGATCCCTGGTTCGAATCCCTGTCTCGGCGGGGATTTTAATAGGCCCTTAACCCGACCTTTACCTCTAATGCAGCTTGCTGTGTAATGGGAAGTTCGCCAGATCGCTTCCATGGATCGGACTCCACGTTAAACTGTAGAGGCCCTGTACTCAATAGTACTAACGGGTTAGGCTAAGATGCCTGCAACAAGGGCGGAATGCGCAGCCAATAGAAACCCTGTCACCATGTCATTGCGACTACACAAAATTATTATTATTATTATTAGGTATACTGTACACAGGTTGATAGATAAATTAACAATAATAAACTTTAACCCAATTACTCACAATTTTGCTCGAGCAAAAGGTGAAGAACGTTGGATCAGGAATCGAAGTCCTGGGTTCGTGCTTCTGGCCTCGTCACGAACCGTCAATGTCTCAACTGTGGTTCTCCTACCTCGCCGTCTGCTACCGACTGACCTACTAAATTAAATGTTTTAACAGCGTATATGCATTTCCAGCCGACGGTAAGCGAAATTTGGGTAAAGCACAATACATTTCTTCGTGTCGCCTTATTTTCTGAATGAGAAGTTCTATACTTTCTGCCTATACATTTTGTTCATCGCTATACCGAGAAGTTTCTCTCGTTTTTGATTTAGTGACGATTAGTTAGAGAATTATTTTGTTAGTTCACTTCCATCAGTTGAATATTTGATGCTACTCTCTGATTGAGAGGTTCAAAATATGCACAGTATGTTCCAATGCTAAGTAATAAACCGAATAATCTAAGATTATAGTATTTCAGCTAACAGTATGTTCAGTTTGTCGCACATAAAACTTGTAACAGAACGTGGTGATAACGCTCTGACTTCGCATACGGGAGGACGCTGTTTCGATTCCCTGTCCCACTATCCAAATTTCATTTTCACAATATTTTTTCCGATATCATTCTACGCGAATGCCGAGCTAGTTCCTTCAAAAGGCCATGGCTGAATTGTTTCCAGTTTTTTGCCCCTAATCCTTTCCTGCTTCTAATCAGCTCGACGTCGACGAGGCGTAAAACCACAAAAATAAAAAATAAACGACCTGTACTCTTTAAAACAAGGTTGCCAAACAAATTTTGGAGATGGACCACAATTTCTAAGTTAGCCTGCGAGCCACATAATAGTTTACTATCGTTACAGTAGATATTTAAATACAACAAAGATATAAGTAACACAGTTTAATTACAATCAAAAAGTAAAAATCACCAATGAGACCTTTGAATAGGTTTTTCTTAATTATAATCAAAAACTAAAAATCACCAATGAGGTCTTTGTAGAGGGTTTAGAGCTAGCATGTTCTAGACCAGGGGTCCCCAAAGTGGTCGGTATCGACCCCTGGGGGTCGATAAGAGTTCTTCGGGGGGTCGATTAATACCCGGGGGTCGAAAGGGGGTCGATTGATAAAAAGAGGATCAATTAAATTGTTTAGGGAAAAAATGGGAATATTCCAACAAAAATCCAAAAAAAGTGACTACCTCCGTTATAATTTAAGTTTTACCGAAGCCTGCGTTGCTTTAGGTATGTGTTAAGGAGAAAACATGCTGGAGCGGAGAGCATAGCAACGACGAGAGTGAAGAACAAAGCAGCGAAAACAAATAAACCAATTGGATTGTTGCGGTGACTCATACTGGGGCTCAAAGCAGTGAGGTAAAAATGGAGCAAAGCCGCTTTACTCTTCACTCGCATTGCTGGTTTGCTAGTGGTTGTTCCTGTGAGAAACGAATGTAGACCAATTTACGAATTGTGTCTCTTCTAAGGTCCGTCTTTGGGGTAAGAAAGAAGTTCAACATCACAATTATTTTATTTTAGCTAAGCTACGTGATGAACTCAACAAGTATTAAAACTTTATTTTTTATTTACTTCGGGTATTTAAGCATTTTATATTCGGGAGGACGCTGGTTCGAATCACCGTCCGGGAATCCGGATTTGGGTTTCCATGGTTTCCCCAAATCACTCAAGGCTAATGCCGGGATGCTTCCTCCAAAAAGCAATGGCCGAATTCCTTCCAGTTCCTTCTCCGCAGTTCCATCCCGCCTCTAATGACCGCGCTGTCGACGAGACGTAAAGCCACAAGGGGGGGGGGGGGGGGAGAGAACGCTGCTGGTTCATTATACACAAGTTGTAGTGTTAAATTCTAGTATGGTTTCCACTCTATGTATTGTATATCTAAATGTAGATTTTGTCCTTTACATAGAAGATATCGTAATATACCGAAAACCATTAAATTTAGATACTTCTTTTTTATCTTTTTCCTATGTACTTCTATTGAATAGGTTACTTTTAGATGTAATTATTATTCCTTCAAGTCTAGATATCTATTGTTAGCAAAAAATAGCAACAATGCACTCTGAGCAAGAACAGGCAGTTCTTTATAGCTCGTGGGGTAATAAGTTGCGTCTCTTACTGCTGCTGTTTTGTTATGCTGCGAGCGTATCGTGTTGTTCATATTATAAATCTGAGATTAATACCTACGATGTCGTCTACCAGTGCTAAGAACAAATGCAGACAATATTCACACGTGTATTTGAAATATGGTTTTGTGCCATCTTCTGATAATGAAACTATTCCTATGTGCGTGTTATGTGAAAAAAAACTTTCAGAAATGATGCTATGAAGCCGGCGAAAATGAAAGACCTCTTGGAAAGGATCCATTCTGACAAGAAAAACAAAGATATTGAGTATTTCAAAATGCTAAAAGAGAATTTGAGAGATCGGCCAAATTTAAGTACATATTTGAAGTCATCTAGCGCTGATAGTGAAGGAGGACTGAGGACATCCTACAGCATATCTCTTAACATAGCAAAGAAAGGCAAACCGTACACTATTGGTGAAGAGATTATACTACCAGCTATAAAATATGTAATTGAAAATGTTATGAAGAAAGACTCAACTATTTTTAAAGTGCATACCATTGAGTGCAAATACTGTGCAGCGACGTATAGAGGAAATGGCCGATGATGTGGAAAGATCTTTGACCTCTGAGCTCTAGCATTGTAAGTATGCTATTCAACTTGACGAATCAAGTTTCGGAAGTTCAAATCTTCTCATGGCTTATGTTTGGTTCCATAGTTCATTCCTGAATGACACTGTTGATGAATTTCTGTTTGCTAAATATCATCAAACTGATTCAAAAGGTGAAACAGTTATTTTATGTTTGCAAGATTATTTGAACAAGCACAACATTCCTTTCGGGAATATTACTGCAGTAGCTACTGACGGTGCACCTGATATGGTAGGCCGTTATGGAGGATTTTTCGTCTTTCTGAAGGAAAAGGTTCTTAATGTACGTACCGTTCACTGTGTCCTACACAGGCAGCATCTTGTAGCCAAAAAATTGAGTGGCGAGCTGCATGATACTTTAAAAGTGTGCATTAGGCCAATTAATAAAATTAAAGCTCATCCTCTCAATTCCCGACTGTTTGCGAAGTTATGAGAAGAAAATGATGAACCTTTCAATCAATTACTTTTGCACACTGAGGTAAGGTGGTTGACAAAAGGTGATAGTTTGCAGAGGCTTGTTGACTGGTACGGCTCGTCTGCAGAGTTTCTTAAGAATGTGGATCCATTACTATGTGACGAGTTAAAACAGTGCAAGAACCATCTTGTTCTATTTGCCAGATCTTTATTCGAAATTTAACGAAGTACAGAAGCGTTTGCAAGGAAAAAATGTTACAATTGTTAAAGCTCGAGCAATTATAATGGCCTTTCAACTAAAAATGAACCTGTTGAAATATTAACTGGCACGTAAAGATTTTAAATATTTTTCAAACTTTCGACTACTAAAAGAAAATGAAGAGATACCCGACCGTGATTTGGAGATATGTATTAAACATCTCGATAAATTAAGAGAAGACTTCAAAGCACGTTTCGAAGACTTGGAGAACATGCATGTTCCTGAATGGTTTGCTTCTCCATTTGATGTTAAAATTGATAATGAAGGTAATGAACGTGGCTTAGAAGATGAACTGATTGAAATATGCGTAGATCTGGAAGCTGACGCGTTGTTTAAAAATAAAAACCTCAGCGAATTTTGGAGCAATAACTATATTGCTACAAAATACTTTCTTACTTGCATTCCCAATTTCATACATCGTTGAAGCTGGCTTTAGCCACGCGAACGCTTTTTTGACAAAACAGAGAAACAGACTGAACATGGAAAACCGTGGTGACTTGCGACTAAAACTTACCAATTTTCAACCGAACATAAGTAATCTTGATGCTACCCTTCAGACCCATCCATCTCACTAATATCAACTACTTTAATAAAAAGATATGTTAACATATTTTTAATGTATTCAATAGTAGTCGTAAAATGGCAGATGTTTTTTCATCGAATATAATTTATTGAAATTTTCAATGATTATTTTGTGTTTTACATTTTATGACACTTACGGCTATAGGCTAGTTTCCATCCATCTATAATTTTGTTATTATTTTTTACGATTATAATAACAGTGTAAAAATCTCCTTTTTTTGTTAGTGTTGTTGGGTGGATTTTTTAAGGTGTGGGAACTATAAATACTTTCTTTGGGTTGTTATGCAAGTCTCCTTATCGCTTAGCATCAAAAATGCTAATAATTATTTAAAATTTTCATCAGTGGCGGATCCAGGAATTTTTCGAACCGGGGCAAAAACTGTAGGAATGCCGCCCCTTGCAACATTATTTGCAGCTCCCATTTTTGCCGTCTGACCCCAAGTGTCGCCGCCTCGATTGTCGGCCAAACACATTGTTGTCGCAGCCCCGATTGATGGTCAAACTCATTGTTGTCCTGTCCGGCGCCCCCCCCCCCCCGATTGTTTGTCAAACTCATTGTTGTCCCCGCCCGGCGCCCAGTGTACTAGTAGAGCTAAAAAAAGATTTCCGCGACTTAAATTGCCGCCCTTCAAACATGATTTTGCCGCCCCCTTGAAGTTGACACCCCGGTGTACACCCCCCCCCCCCCCCAGATCCGGCACTGGTTTTTATTAAACGTTTAATCTGGGGGTCGATGAGAAGACAAATGTTCTATGAGGGGGTCGACGTGATAAAAAGTTTGGGGACCCCTGTTCTAGACCGCTGCTGCTGGCGGCAAAATTCAAATGTCCTGGCGGGCTCGAGGTTGGGCAACATTGCTTTAAAATATAAATTAAACTGACAGTAACAACTTTTATTCTGCTTATTATGAATTTAAATTAGGTTGTTTGTTACCAGTACAGGAGATAAATTGAGTAGTCACCTATTTGGCGAGTAATAAAAAGAAAATTGTCCACGCCTTAATGCTGTAGTGAGAGATGTTCCTGGACCTTAACACCTGTTTTTTACCAGTTGTGGTGAAGCCTACCGCACTTAACTCTATTCGTGCAGATGCAGCCTTGTTAACAGAACAGACTGATTGTGGAATGGCCAGAGGATCTTACTGTTACACCGTAGGACTCCAAAGCTCTCATCGTTAGGATTATTACTGTCAGCATCACATCTTTGGTGCAGTGAGGTATTACTACGGCTACCTTAGACAGAGTGGAAAGTAGTCTTCTTATTAGAACGGCTCCTATTTTCGGACGATACTGCTTAACGTTGTTCTTCAACGGATGACACCACCAACAGGACATTAACACGTTAAACATTGTATTCTCCACGAGTGTCTTAATTACCAAGTTACACCATAATACATATCGATATTAAAGTCAGTAAATATACTCAAATAATCCTTCCATTTCAGTAAATCAATAAGAGTTGTCATTTAGCAGTAAAAGTTATAGTAAATCCAGATTCTGGCACTCATATTAATTTCAGCTGATGTATTATAGAACTGATTTGGTTATTTAAGATATATCTTGGTAGACTCTCTCGGCCTCTGCAATTGAGTTCACAAGTAACGAATGAAGGAATACAAACGAGGCAGTAAAGTTTTTATCCCTGCAGCATAAGCCTTCGATCAATCACAAAACCGTGAAACAATAGGTGATTGCTAAATTTAATGGAAACAATATATAACAAGGTTTAAAGAATTATACTGGCACGATCTTACTGCAGCCAACTTGTAGCGTGAATGGTAAAACATTTTCATGGAGACTGCAGAGCCATTATTTTACCACCGACAGCTGTACGGGACACACACAGTTAGTAAGAGAGAGAGTACCTCAGCCAACCCTCCGCCATATTTCATTTCCCAGCGGGTAAAGAATGGAATACATTAAACACTCTGAGCGAGGTGAGATATGGAGCGCGTTTCGTATTCAGGAGATGCTCGAGACCAAGTCCTGGAGCAAGTTTCCCAGGACTACGCCCGATCAGTGTCTGAATCGATCGATAAACCGCAGGCTCTTGTGTTGGCTTCATCCAACGCCATTCAAATATCGCTTAGAACAATACAGTCAGTTAGGGTTATGCTTGATGTTGAGATACTCCCGAGGCCAGCAAGATCCCCAGAACATGTGTGGGACCAGCGCTGACGTCAACTCCGTCCCAGTGCCAGTATCCTTGATATCAAGGACCAGGCACAACAGTTGTGGACCAGCTTGCCTCAGGAGAGGACGCAAAGGCTTCTGACACCCTACCCAACCTATTCACTGCATGAATCAATCAGGGTTGTAACGGAAATCATCTTTGCGGATGTGGATATTTTTCGGAAGTGGTTGTGGAAAAATAAATTTATAACTATTTAGATTTTAATATTTTATCAAAAATAAAGTTAAAACCAAAGTATAGTTTTTATCCCAATTTCTCCATTTCTCCATAAGTAAAGTCTACTTCCACATAATATTGCCATGTTGATTTATATTTTGCCTCATCTTTCAACAACAAAGAAACGACCGAGCGTGGTGGTGTAACGGTTAGCGTTCTGGCCTCGCATTCGGGAGGACGGCGATTCGAATCCCCGTCCTGGCATCCAGATTTTGGTTTTCCCTGGTTTCCCAAATTACTCCAGGCAAATGCCGGGATGCTTCCTTCAAAAGGCCATGGCCGAATTCCTTCCCATTCCTTGCCCCCTATCCTTTCCCATCTCCAAAGACCTCGCTGTTAAGAGACGTTAAGCAGTTAAAAGAAAAAACAACGAAACGCGGGATAATTTCAACAAGTGAATTAAATTATTTCTATAACTATTATAGTGTCCAAAAAAAAATCTTTGTCATATGAACTTTGCTGTTTTCATGGCTCGACTAATTCAAACTTCCAGCTAAACGCCACGCCACCGCACATCTCCGTGCCCGCCACCTGCCTTTCCACCGCTCTAATGGCCCATTCACAGTTGAACTGTTACGACCTACGATGATTAGATTTTCCGATAAAGTACTCTTGTTGGGTCTTGAAAGGGTTACAGGACTACATGTAGGACGTGTTGGATGTTGTTGGACACCCCTGACAACCAACACGGGTCCTTACCATCCAACAAGCTATGGCGTTCGATCATGATTGGAAGAAACATTATACGAGTGTGCGATAAGGACGTTGGTGTGCCGCGAGAAAGTACATCGCTAAATCAAAGACAGTGGGGCTGCAATGTCATTTGGATATGTGGGTTCATACAATCAAGTTCTTTGTAAGATTGACTCGATTTTGTGATCACTGAAATAAAATCACATACCCGTGAAGTTCATTTCTTTTCCTCCTCCGTTTCTGTGTGCTTCATTTTTTTTTTTTTTTTTTTTTTTTTTTTTTTTTTTTTTTTTTTTGTAAGGCAGCGCGTGTTCTGTTTCCTTGTGCCTGCAGGTAGCTTAAACTCTGGGCTAGTTACTATTTAATGACCGGTGATGACAACCGTTTGAATTTGACAATTAAAACCGGTCGTGTTTATTTCGTATTAATTTGCCTCGTGTTGGTCAGCGAGATTACAGCTTACATCATTAATGACAGTGTTTTCAAAACAGGACTAATAATTAAATGCGCTACATAAACACTTGTTTCATTACAGGATATATCGCAATAATTTAAATATATCACCCCTGGCTTCAGTGGAGTTATCCGGAGATCTCGCGTATAATTGAATTCGCGTGTAAACGCCCGCGGTCATTGCTGGAAGCTATGTAATAGTAATACTAGAGCCGTACACGTGAGAGTAGGTTTGGTCAGCCTGCTGACTAGTTGAGAATGTATTGTGTAATGCCTGGGTCACTCTAACGTCTAATCTGTATAAATAAGAATTAAATGTTGTTCGTTGGTAAGCCCATCACTTGAAACGACTGGACCGATTTGCTATTAAAAAATAAATAAATAAAAAAATAAACTGTTGGTAACAGTCCAAATAAGGCTTTATGGAAATAAAAATTAGAAAAGTTACTCGGAAAATTGGGGAAAAATGAAAGTGACTTTTTCTAGGGAGTTGTTTTGTTCGTCTTCTATTCGTTCCTACACCATTCATCCAATTACGATGAAACTTTGATGAGTTATTGCGTACGCACAAACTAAGGTTTCTGTCAAAAAATCGAACCCCTCTTCCCAATTACCTCCTTTCGGGAAAAAATTACAAGTGCAACGGTTTAGTTTTGTGCAAAACTGAAGGGAAATCGGCCAAAGTAAATGGTGAAACTCTGAAAGCACCTAAAATTTATTGTTGGACTGGCCCCGGTGAAACTTTGATGAGTTATTGTGTACGCACCAACTAAGGTTTCTAAATGTAAGCGTAGCCACTCCATTTAACGCGCATTTGAATCCGATATTTTGGCGGCCTAATTATTGCAATAGATGTGCGTTACACGTTAATGTTAGTGTGGCCCCAGCATAATAATGAAGTTTACATCTGCGCTTCTCCATTCTCTCGTCGTTATCAATCCTCTTCATTCCATATTAATGTTGTTCACTTAGAAGAGTCTTCCGCCTCCCTTATTGTGTCGCCACTCTTCCAATGGATCAAGAAGCAGTCAACAGAGCTCAAGCTAATGGACAAACCGTTTCCTCTTTCTATTTTTAATGAACTCAAATATAGTTTTCTTTACTCTGACTCTTGACTCTACCTCACAGCTTCTGCTATTTTCGTTCAGCTAATATTTTCCATTCTGTGGGCTATTAAGACTTAAGATGTTTTGAGCGCCTATTATCGCTTCCATTTTGGTGTTCATGTCCTCTGAGATATGCATCAGTTAAAAACGTTGAGCCAAGCTTGTGGTCTACCCCAGTTAGTATTAAACTTGAATGTAAAGGAAGCAATATAAGAAGTAAAATAAAAATTCGAATGTTATGTAAATGTTTAAAGGAGAAGAAATTTGTACGTTACGATTTGCTAATGACATTGTTCCTTTAGCAGAACAGACTGAGAATAATGAGAAGTTATAGAATGGCACTAACAAAATAGGGAAGGGAGATTTTGGGTTAAAATAAACCAAACTAAGACAAAACAGATTAAATATAAAAATAGGATCAAATGCAATAAGAGATGTAAGTGAATTGTGCAACTTGTAAAATAAAATTACAACAGATGGACAAAACAGGAATCATGTTAAAAACGAATAGCAATAGCAGAAAGAACCTAAATGAAAAAGAGAAATCTTTTAATTTCAAATATTGATCTAGGACTAAGAAAAACTTTTTAGAACAGTATGTGTGGAGCGCAGCACTTTATGGTAGCGAAGCATTGACTTTAGAAATACCAGAAAGTAGGAAAATTGAAGCATTTGAAATGTGGTGCTATAGAGGGATAATGAAGATTAAGTGTACATATAAACTACGAAGTCAACGTGTTTCTGGAAACGATGGGTAAGGAAAGAAGAGCACGGTTGGTAAGTCATATTTTGAGCCAAGCGGGATTGGTTGATTTGTTAGGGAAGGTAACAGTTTAAAGTAAGATCTATAGAGGAAGAAAGAGATTAGAATACACGAAGCAGATAATTGAGGAAGTAGCTTGCAAGGGAAAGGTTGAGATAACGAGGTTAGACCAAGATAGGAAGTGATGGAGGATTATATTAAAAAAGGACAAGGAAAAATGAAAAGAAAACGACTATCCTGTTTGCAGATTCTTCATCAGTCTATTTCTCAGTTTGAAAGATACTTTTTTTAAGCTACTGCTTTCCTACTTCGTAAAACTGATTTGCTGAACGTTTTTCGAATATCCATACTGAAAGTTATTACTAGTTCAAAATCAAAATAAGACAAAATCTCCTTTAAGTAATTGACTGTGGCAGAAGAATCACACACACACTTGACGGAAAATAACACTGGGTTCAGAAAGAGAATGGACTATCAAGTCTGTATCGCCTGTGTTATTCTGAAAAGATTCATGTGTAGTCAACGTCCATTATACCTCACAGAACCCTCTCCTTCACACTACCCGAGGTAAACTATATTTTCCCTTTTTCCCCTTTCTAACACCTGTGGGGTCAGTCTGCCCGTCGCGTTGACTCAGTTAGTTGCGGCACCGTGACGGCTTACAGGACTGACGCGGAGTTACCTGGTTCCAGTCCTGGTAGTGGAAGAAATTTTCATTATCAGGACTTGGCTGTCGAGTGGTGGTGGTGCACAATTCCTAATCACCAGATTGAGTATCAGTGTCTTGGGTTAAATCCCTAACCTTTCCGCAGTGCGTATGGAGTGAGGGTATAACACGCTGTTGATTGAGCGACGTCCGGTGATATCGTTCGAAAGATTAGCTTTGAATGGGCTGGCACAGAGTTTCACCCTCCCCCTTCTTCGCCTCTCATTTCATGCAACACAAACTGAACTCTATAGCTATGACACGCACTATCACAGTCACCCGCACATACATTAACACACACGAGCAAACACTGGGGAATGCAACGCTAAACCACGCCTGTCCATCTTCGCAGGTAAATACTACGGATCGCATATGGCCTCATAGGAAGAAGAGGTCACTTGCGAATAGTGAGTGTTGCCATCTGTGAGTAAATATCGTAAGCTTGTTGCTACTATGTTTTGTGTTATTCCGTAGTTTTCAGGACGACACTAGAAACCATCTCAGCATTTGCCTGCGTCATCATCACCGCATACGGCCTGAAAATCGCAACAATGATGTCCAATATTTGAAATTTCGATGTGAGTCCTCGTCCGTTGTAGTTCACACTGTTGTGAATTGATAATTTTCAATAATTTCGACCAAACTATCTGCTATAGCTCATTTTGCCCGTACACTGTCAGCAACCGCAAATGACACGTTCAAATTCAGCTGATGTGTGGTGTGCCGATTGTAGTTAACAGTCATTTACTGGCATATACGTATGTTCATGCAACATCCGAAACACTGCTTTTTCCTTCTTGGGATACTATGGACACAAAATCAAATTCTCGTCGAACTAAATCGGATTTATACTAAGGATTTTAACAGAATGTCTGGATGAGGAGGTCAACATGGAAGGCAGTTAAATGACAAAAGAAAAAAAAAATATTGGCTTTATCGCGTTCACTGATATTAAAATCAAGCTTTTGTCTGATTATGAACGTGAATTTCGTATTGAACGTACAAATTTTAAATGTCTTGATGTAATATGTGACAGTAAACTCAATTTTTCAGTATATAATGGGCACATGCAGGAAAAAGTTTCAAAATTACACATTTACTGGAGAGTGTGATGAGGGTCTGTTGCAGGGTAGTGAGGGGTTAGACAATTGCTTGAGTGTAGTGGAACCCACATTAAGGGTATAAAAAACAAGAGTTGGAGAGGGTGTAATAAGGGCAGCAAGGTTTTTAAGTGGAAATTTTGAAATATCATAATCAAATAATGTGATAAGTAAATTGAGTGGCGATAGATAAGTCGTATATTCAATATGAGGCTTGGAGATATATTGATAATTGAATTATCCACAAAATAATACTTTCAGGTATAAAGGAGTTAAGAAAATTTCACTTGAAGGTAACGGAGTCAGAGAATGAAATAAAATATCGATGGAATTGCTAAACATCTTACGTCAAACAACCAAAAAATTTAAAGAGAAAATTGGTTTAATAGAAAGACAAATGTGTAAGGACTAAAAAGCAAGACAAAATTGATGAAAAGTAACAGAAATTATACCAATAATAGCAGATTAAAAACAAAAATAGGATCGAATGCGATAGAAGAAGTAAGTGCTTTCTGCTACTTGTAAAATAAAATTACAACTGATGGCCGAAACAGGAATGATGTTAAAATCTTCACGGGTTATCTGCCGGGTAATAAATATCTTTATTAAACATAATTTCTTTTATACACAACGTTTCGGCAGCACCCTCCGCTGCCTTCGTCAGGTGAGCTGTCACAACGAAGCTAAGACTATGACTCCCTCGCGAGCGAGTCCTGGCTTCTATAAGTAGGATTGATGTTAAAAGCGAATAAAAATAGCAAAAAGAACCTACTTGAAAAAGAGAAATTTTTTAGTTTCAAATATTGATCAAGACTTAGAAAGAACTTTTTAAAACTGTGAGTGTGTGGAGCACAGCACTTTAATCATGGACTTTAGGAATACCAGAATGAAGGAAAATTGAAGTATTTGAAATGTGGGGTTATAGAAGGATGCTGAAAATTAGACGGACAGATAAAGTACGAAATAAACGAGTTTTGGTAATGGTGGGTGCGAAAAGAAGTTTGTGGAAGAGGCTTACAGAAAGAAGAGGCAGGATGGTAGGTCATATTTTGAGACATGCAGGATTGGTCAATTTCTTAGAGGAGGTAACAGTCGAAGGAAAAAACTGCAAAGGAAGACAGAGATTAGAATACATGAAACAGATAATTTAGGGTTGGGTGTAAGGTAAGTGTAAGGAAATTTCCACCCTGGAATATCCTTGATCCCAATTAATTAATAAAATTTAATAATACCAAATGCACCCACCAGCCCTTATTCCACTATTAGAAATGTAGAGTACAATAAAAATAAACACTTTACTCAAAAATTACTTCATCAGATTATTTTCCGTCGTGAATGACCAACAGTCACGAACGCTAATTTTAGAGTGTTTTGGTTCTATAACATACCTTCGTCGTAAAATATTTACCGTACCGACACTAAAGTACTGTTATAACTGCAATGCCGCAGTGAATAATACAAACAAAAATAGATTGGTAGTTGTTTAAACGAGAGAGGAGAATTTTTGTAACAAATTGTATGTATTGCGTCATATATCCATAGATATTTTGTGTTCATAAAATTCTCAATCCCTGGTACATAAACAAGTTACAATGACATACGTGTACCAACATCGCCCAGTCTAGTTATATCCTAGCTTGCAATGTTTATTTCGTCTACTCGCTCCGCTACTATTTTATGTTAATTTTAAAACCACCAGAATCGAATTCATTAACTATTTTATGAAACTCTATGACAGTGGCATCTAATAAAGAGTGTGTTATGCTTGCTATATTACTAATCGTTATTTTAATCACGCTAAGAATGTTCCAGTTGCTCTGTACTAATTCGGTTGCTTGAGAAGCTAGTACGGATTTTATAAGACCCCTCCCTATTTCGACCTAGGACATTACAACATAAGGGGAGAGAGAGGCATACCACATCGTGACAATTCTGCTGGTCTGTAGAAACCCATACTAAAGGGAGTGTCAGCGTATGCTGACCCGCACAACGCCTGTCGAAACACGAAGTTCGCTTTGCGCGCCCGCATGCATACCTTTCCACTGCTCGCCCCGAAACTAAACTTGTTATTTGAATTAAGCAGCTCAACTGTGTTGTTCAAGAGTGTTCTCCTTCTGGAAGTGGTTGGACATATTAAAATATTTAAAGCATCGAACCGCAAGACAAGTAGATTAAACATAAAGTGTCGCAGACAAAACATTGTTCCAAAAAAAAAGGAAAGAGAGTCGTATTGTTAATACGTCAAGAAGAAAATACACTCCAGGTGAAGGGTTTTCTTACGGTTATTTCCATCCTGTGTAAGTAAAGTAAAACTGTTTTTATATACGAGTCTCGCTGTATTGAAACATCTTCGGTGTCCTAAAACGATTTACTTGCTGTAATTATTTTTAAATTGTGAATTACTAATTCTCTGTAAATCTATTGTCATTTGCTAGCTTTAACTAAACAGAAATTAACAAAATTTAAAACAATGTCCATAACCTGTTTTAGGGTACCAAAGATAATTGAATAAATCGAAGCGCGTATGCCAAAACAAAGATTTTATTTCGGTTGCACTAGAGGAAAAAGTCATAACACAAGCCATTATTAATAAACTTGATAAGTAAAAGAGCCTAAAAATCAACATGTTAGCATTGTGCCTGATTCAAGCTATTCGGTTTGACATGTACCACACAGAACAGTATGATGACCTTTTCTGTTATAGAAATATTGATCGTTGTAGTTGTCATAGAACTGTTTCTTCCTGAACATAATAACTGTAAGAAATATTCCACAAATTTTTCCTTTTACTTTTAAATCTTTAAGGTATGTTACTTTTTATTTTTAAAAAAGACACAAAACAATAGCCAATAAAAAAAGTATCATGTCTCGACGGGGCTCTTATTACATTCCAAAGTACGTCGTCTCAAAACCATTTTTACTTCGCTGAATCTATTATATGACAAACAAAATTCGAGATGCACTCCAGACTTCAGTGTAAGAAAGAAATTAAAACTAATTAAAGAACTCTAATAACTCAATACTAATATAAAACAAGAGAATGAAATAAATTGTTTCTTTTATATTTTTTCAAAAAAGGAAGAATGGATGGAGGAGTATGGTGTTGCTTTGTCTTTTAATTTTAATTGTCACTTTTAAAATATAATTACCGTCTAGTTTCATTTACAGTATGTCACGGAACAGTTGTTGCTCGTTGCTCTAGGCTAGCAATCCCTGGTGTTTTCGGCTTCTGTTTGTGTTTGTTGTCGTTAAAGTGTGTTCTTTTATTACTATCATCGCGTATTACAATATGTGATAGCATTAGCTACATTAAATCTCTAATTGTTATATTATTTCAGGTCTATAATTTACATCTCCGACGTTGGAGAGGATGCGGCTTTAGTCCCGATCAGTTCATCAAGATTTACGTTTGACAGGGATTCCTTAAAACACTCCAGGAGACTACCAGGATGTGTCCTTCAGAAGATCCTTACCGAATTCGTTTCCGTTGCTTGACCCTAGTCTTTTTTTCTGCTCTAATCACCTCGACGTCGCTTAGCCGTACATCCCTAATAGACAAATAAAACGTTTATTTAAAATAAATTATAATTTACTTACGAGAATAACAAGCACAAAATTCCGAAAGAAATAACACAATAACTAAAACTCTCAGCTCAGAACAGAAAATATTGCATTACAGCCGCAAAAACAATATTTAGTCATAAAGAGTTCGAAAATATTCGTGGACTAATTAATTTTAAACAAGTCCCTGGGTAAGCGTATACCAGGATTCCCTGTTTTATAAACTTATCCCAATAGACTAACACAACTGCACTTCAGAACAGTACTACAGCATGAAAAATACATTGCACTAAGTATCACGTCAAACGAAGATTATAAGTGTAATCAAGACTACATTCAGGCAAAGCATTATATGCCAATTACGAGAAACCTTCAAAGGATTTACGTTGGAATTTTAAGGGATCAAAATCACTTTACACTATTTTTAGCACAAATGTATCTTCTTATCTTCGTTTTCACCCTAAAGTAAAATATTTGATTATTTTATATACAACATTTAGCAGATTTTGGAATGAAACAATTCTGCAGAAGATATCGGAACAGTGCTAATGTAATCGCCCTAAACAACATCGTATAGCTGATTGTTCATCAGTGCGGGTGTCAGAATAATCTCATTTCTTTTTAAACATGTTGTCAGGACCTGAGTGGTTGTTGGCCTATTTGTGGACGTTGTGAGTGGTGGACCTTAACCTTCATGTTTTTAGGCCTCTTCTAAGTCTTTTGCTCTTCCGTTGAAGTTCTTCACTTTTGTGGGCTACTAATACTGGTAATTTATCAGGATATCTGACACCACTCCGTTTTACGGTCGGAGAACCGAGGACAGAGAAGGCCAGGACTGGTTTAGCTCTAACTGATATACACTATCCTATGAGAATGATAAGACGGCTAACTGGTAGTGAGTCCGTTTAATGGCCACTGAAAACTGTGCATGTACAGTCGATAAAGTGTCCCGCACGGACCACTCCGAATGCTAGCGTCTTGAAGCTAAATTACTGCTTCCAATACTGATTGATTTATTGAATGACTATGACGTGAGACATGGCAGCTTGGTTGGAAGGCATTAGCGCTAGGCGAGGCTATGAGAGTCGACGTGATAGATTAGCTAACCCATACTGACTGGTTCAAGTCTACAAGATGAATAAGAGAGTAATGTTACTTATTTTCGGAAGTGAACATACGTTTGCGTCATCGCTGACCGGAACGAACCAGCCGAAGGTGACTTTGCTGTAAGCATTTTTATCGAACAACAAGCTATGCTGAATTGCGTCTGTCTTAGCCGACCAGATCCGTTGCAAGTCAAATACTAATTTCTCTTAAATCCAAAACGACCTTCGCAATGTCATCAAAAGCATCTCGAGTAGTAAATACAAAAAATAAACCGAATATTATGTGGATGAGTGTTCAGAACTCTTGTTTCCACGCAATACACTTTCATCAGTATTGATCTACTGTGGTCCAAACGAAACGGTGTGACAATTTCATGGTACAAAGTAATGTAGGTTATAATGATATTCAGCCTACCCCGTGACTCAGGATTAGGCGACGCCATGAAGAAATTTACTCCTCCAGGATATTGCCTTGTAAAATTGAACTGGGGTGAGTTTCCCTGGTGATCAGTAGTCGTGCACAAACACCTCTCTTACCACCAGGACTTGTGTCAGCGCATCCCGGTGCCGCATCACCTTAGACATCAGGCAGGTACTTGATGGAGCTCGTATATCAAAAGAAATCTCTATTTTATATGTTCTTCTGTCAATTTACTCCTGTTGTCCGGTGCTGCCAAGTTAATTGCAGAAGCCACTCTTTCGGACTATACAAAAGAGGATTGGCATATCAAGCACTTCGTCAACGCATTAGCTGCTGTTCATCTGTGAAAACAACAACTTAAAATAGAAGCTGCAAATTTACGTCTACCCTCAACTTCACAACATGGATGCTTAATCAATATTCTTCAACTCGATTAAAAATAATTTGACCGTTAACATTCAAATATGTTGACTAGAAAATGACTTTGACGTTAGCGTAAACATGTTAAAATTTAAAATCCTTTTTAATCTCGTATCTACATTAGATGAATACTGGTTTGATTGTAAAAATAGATAAATTAATCAAAGTTTATATAATTTCCACAGGCATCTTTAATTTTCCGAATTTTCATAAATATGTTGATATAGTTTGGACATAATTTTTAGAAAATTACTGGCTTTAGGCGAAAATATCGATTCATCGACATATCAACATTGTTTCTTGTAAATATTGATATGACATCTATCGAAATATTTTTTTTTCATTTGCCCATTCATAGAGCAGACGGTTGAGAATGTCATGGAAAGTTGACCCACCAGGTGTTTACTAGTTGATCTGTCTGATCTCCAAGCCGCTACTGGAGGCGTAAAGAAATGTATAAAGTCCCTCGACATCACTCTAAAGTACAATATAAAACAGATTGGTAATTATTATAAAGTAGCGTTATTTGTGTAGGTCATGAACTTATTAAACAACGATAACAAATAAAAAGAATTTAAAATATTAATAGCATCTAAATTTTGTTTATGGCGCGGCGCAAATATTAATCAATGCTGACAGCAATAAAGGCAAAATCCGTATTCATATTTTTTTGCTGTACCGCAGATAGCAGAGAATTTAGTTAAACTTCTTCGTTACAAAATGTTTTGTGGTATTCTCCGGGAGATGGGAACAAATCTGTGGTTCGCCATAATGCGCAAGAGACCACAGAAGTGAGATATCTGTAACACTGCTTATAGTGTTTGAAACTGTGTTGGACATTCAAGCAGTCACCTGCTGCCGTGTTCTGCGATGTAAGCTGTTGAGAGGAGTTGTATAGGAACGTCTCTGGATACCCTCGTGCTCGGCGCAGCTAATTTCTGATCCACCGCCGCTGAGCCGTCGTGTTGTTTTTTTGGCATCTCTCGTTATTAATAATAATTACAAGTATCCACTTTCCGGGAGGCTGGCGGCGGAAAACTTTTTAATTTCCGGGTCAGTGCAGTTTCCAATTAAAGCGCAACGCGGCGCTACCCCAAAATATCGGCGAACGGGTTCGGCAGCTCGCCCGCCCTCCCGGAATTAAAAATGCAGATACTGCCGCGCTCTCAGCTCCTTGGAGCGCCGTCTACAGCCGAGGAATAATTAAAAACCCGCCCCTAACAAGAACACCGGAAAGAATACGCAACTATGTCCGCCGGTAGCTTCTAGGTAACGGTGTCTCACGTCATATGAAATTCATGTAAACAAATTTTATTTGCGTCGGTATAAGCAACATTAGATTTGATTCACCTAAGTATTTACAACTGCAAGGTGAACGATTGATCACTCCCACGGCAGTAATATTCGGTAGTCTGGGTTCTCGGTATGCAGACGATAAAACGATGTCTAAAGCCTCAAGTGTTCCAATTCAATTTGATACCACGAAATTGCTCACAAACAGATCTGGGAGGCACTCTTTATCGATTTACCTATTTTAGAGAAACAAAAGACGAACGATCCATTATATCCCCCATGTCTGTGGTTAGGCCTCCTTTCAGTTTAATTATGGCACCCACAACATAGTTAGATGCTTGGTGGCTCAGCAGTTTAGGCATCTGACTGACTGGAGATTGAAACGTCCCTGGTTCGAATCCCTGTCTCGGCGGGGATATTCATAGGCCGTTAGCCCGACCTTCCCCTCTGGCACCACTTGCTGGGTACTGTCAAATATACCAGGAAACTTCCGTTTTTTGGATTCCACGCTAAGCCATAGGTCCACTATATCTGGTAGTTTATATTGGATAAGCAGAATAAGTACTGG
Source organism: Vandiemenella viatica (assembly GCA_031002005.1). Lineage (NCBI taxonomy): Eukaryota > Metazoa > Arthropoda > Insecta > Orthoptera > Morabidae > Vandiemenella > Vandiemenella viatica. Next base: position 236,631,326 of record JARYHS010009186.1, read on the forward strand.
TCATCCTACTTCCAATACTAGGCCAAGAATAGCTTCTTAGACAGGGCCCGACCAACCTTCGAGTTGAATCACTTTTCAATTTGAATAGCTTTTACCTGCAACATTATAGTAACTACGTATGTACCTACTTTATAGCACGTTAACTTTTCGTTCGGCGCGAATTTGTTTTGGATGTGCATACACCCGTATTTACAACTACGGCTGTTAGCACTGAAGGGGACTTACAATTTAACACGAAATCCGATCCACGGAAGCATTCTAGCGTACGTCACACTACACATCAAGCTGTGACAGAGGTGAAGGTCCGGATAAGATCCTCTGAAATCCCAGCCAAGACCGGGATTAGAACCGGGGACCTTTTGGTCTTAAGTAACCACTGAGCGATCAGACCTCACTTATTATAGCTGTATTATTACGAATTGTTCGTTGTTCCTGCGTTTTACATGGAACGAACTGATGTGATTTTTAAGTTAACGCATTCGGGAGGACGCCGGTTAGAATCACCATCCAGGCATCCAGATTTGGGTTTTCCATGGTTCCCCAAAATCACTCCAGGCGAATGCCGGGATGCTTCCTTTATTTTATATATATATAAAAGAACATGGCCGAATTCTTTCCTGTTCCTTTCCCCAGCCTCATATTCCGCCTTTAATGACCTCGACGTCGACGAGGTGTAAAGCCACAAGTAAACAAAAAAATTAGGGCTTTTCTAAGATCTACAGTCTACGTGCGTTATGTGTGTCTACATGCGTTGGTGTGTATATGCGTCGATGGATAGGTGGGTTTTTGCGACAATATTTGGGTGCTTATGATGGTGCTTCAGTATGTGTTCCGATGAAAAAGTTTCTTCTTTCCAAGACTACTATGAATTTTTTTAATATAAGAAGCACAAGTTAAAATTTCCTTCACACTTCAATTAAACGACATGTTCAGCATCTATTAAGATATTAACTTAAGGTCGTTGTTGTTCTTGAAGTCACAATGATTCTAACAATAAAAATCTCAGTTTTAGCTGAACAATTGAAATTTAGTACCATAAAAGTAAATGCAACACTTTTTTTTTCCCCTGATACGTAGGCTATTTTTATCTTTTTCTTACTTCACAACTGCTACGTCTAAAAATAGTATAATGATGTATAATATCACGCATGGTTTTCCAAAATCCTTTTCAGTGATAAATCCTCACTAAGTCATAGCGACTTCTTTATGAAATCAAGAGTATGTAACTACGTTTAGACGTGTATTATACAGACGGTTATACAAAGTTCCTAGCTTAACATTTTTCAATTTAAAGTGTCGAGAAGGCAGATAATTTTCCAAAGTTTACAAAAAATTACGTATTAATTGGACCAGGTAACACTTTGTTTGTATTTTTGCTACTTTCCGACGTGTATCTACAATTAATCCATTAACGATCAAGAAATGATATGTTGCGTAATTAATGAAGAAAACAAATTTAGATAATGCATCATTTAGTGTAGGAAAAGATGAGAATAAGAAGTAGTCATAAATAATAAAATCACTGGATATCTTAATAAGAAAGATTTTATCGAGATTTAATTGGGATCTGTAATACGCTCAAAAACTTAACAGCAGTGAAATCGTGGTGTCGCCATTGACAGCACTGGAAGTCGTAATTATGCGAGGACACAGTGACCTGACAGGACACGCTGTCGGCACGTGACGGACAGGTGGGCGAGAGGATTAGCGAAGATGTGATCAGCCGGCTGTGACGGGCCAGGGGTGGGCGGAACTTCAAAGCTTCCCACATGGCAGGCGTCGGCGGAATGTCACCGGAAAATAAACATAAAAAGGGGGACTTCAAAAGTCAGCCCGACGATAGAATGGCTTAGAGAAGACCATACTGATTTAGGAATGGTATACCAAATACAACATACTTTAATAAAATAGAAAAAAAGCTTACAATAAAAAAATTATCACTTAGTTAACTATGAAATGCACCTATTAAAAATACAATAACTGATTGCAGAATTCCTTATGACAAATACAAATTAAAAAGTAATAGATGACTTTTATGTTGATAATATACACTGATCAGCTAAAACATTGTAACCACCTGCTTATTAGTGTGTTTGCCCATCTTTGGAGCGCAATGAAAGAGCGATTCGGTGTGGCATGGATACGAAATGTCCTTGTTAAGTTTAGTTGTCTGGCACCAGATGTCTACGCACAGGTCACGCAATTCCCTTAAATTACGGTCCGTTGGTTTGTGGGCGTGGCGCCTGGGAACGAGCATCTCGGAAACGGCAAGGCTGGTCGGCTGTTCGCCTGCTACTGTAGTGAGCATCTATGCAGTGTGGTTGTAGGACAGTAAAACCACGACTGGACGACAAGGTGGTGGACGTCCACGCCTCATCACAGAATGTGGAGGTCGGAGGCTTTCCCGTTCTGTAAACCGGGATAGATGGCGATCTGTGGCAGATCTGACAGCAGAATACAATGCTGGTGCAGGCGCAAGTGTTTCGGAGCACACTCTGCTGTCAGATCTGCTACAGATCGCCGCCTATCCCGCTTTACAGAGCGGGCAATGCTCCGACCTCCACATTCTGTGATGAGGCGTGGACGTCCACCACATTTTCGCCTATTAATGGCTTCACCGTTCTTCGACCACTCTGCATAGATGCTCACTATAGTAGCACGCGAGCTGTCTCACCGTTTCCGGGATGCTCGTTCCCAGGTGCCGCACCCACAAATCACCGGCCCGTAATTTAAGGGAATTGCGTGACCTGTGCGTAGACATCTGGTGCCAGACAACTCCGGAAACCTAACAAGGACTTTTCGAATTGATGCCACGCCAAATCGCTGCTGTATTCCGCTCCAAAGATGGACCAACACACTAATAAGTAGGTGGTCATAATTTTTTGGCTGATATATGTAATTTCTTTCGCGCCTTGTTAGTTGTGCTGCCTGCTTCATTCTGAGCTGCAATGCACGTAACCTTTCTGTGTTGAATGCTCCAAAGAGTCTCCTACAACTGATCCGGCATTAGAATCTTAATTTTTGATAGACACAGAAATGGTATAGCTGCTTTAAACTCAAATAGGAAGTCCAGTGCACAAAAATTATCAACATTCAGTTTAAATAACAGGCAGCCGTTACGTGTTACCTTATATTAGCATTTCCTATAAAATAATAGTAACCAATTGCCAGAAAACATTTCACACTTATTTGGAAACGAGATCTTGGAGGAAACATTCGAGCAGATCTGATGGCCATATGCACCAGTGGCAAAGCCAAACACTTGTAGTATGTCAGACCGGCAATACGCTTCACCAAGCCTCAGTCCCCACTAGTTAAGATTCAAGAGTGTTATTGCTTCCACCATTGAAACAGTGGCCGTAGCTGTTGTAATGTTTCAAGCGTGTATGTTTTCTCCACAATGACACCACCTATTTTTATTTTTGTTAAAAAGTAAACAATAGACTTACATTATCGTAATAGATATTTTGGGTTGTGACATATTTAATACATGAAAAAAATCACATTCACCGTCATCAATGGTTCTTAAAATTAGTCATATTCATTATCATCCTTTTAATTATGTCACATATAGCATCCAAAAATGATCCGATTTTCTCATTATATCTCAAACCTTCTTCGTTATCCCGAGTTTAGTTTTAATTAAGACAGGAACGCTTGGAAATTCTTACATCTATGTTACAGTATACAGAGCATAATTTGCCCAGTGTCCAAACACAGATGTTGTTTCTACTTGAAATGCAGCAAGGTATTTTACATGTTCTACGATTTAAGTACATAAAATCAACCGTAGCTCTATTCCCTGAGGGATGATTTTTGATTCTTTTAGCCGAAGTTGTTTCACTTACTAACCAAGAAGCAACATCCGAGTAATACACGTATTGGTTTCCTTTTTAAAAAATCACGTAGGTTTTCTTATGGATCTAATAATTTTCGTATGTATATTTTTTTAAATAACTGTAATAGAAAATAGTAAAATTTGCTACAGCCTTTTGCCTCCTATAAATGGAGCTTCTACTTTCCCCTTTTAAGTCCCTATCTACTCAAATTTTATAGTACAAAGAGAAATAAACGTGACATACTTGGACGTCCACTAGTAAAAGTAAACAACAACGACCAATTTATAAGGTTGCTGTGGTTATTATGCCGGAGAAAAGTCGAAAATGGTTTCACGGTTTGAATGTGCTGCGGCAGACTACGTTACATTTACTAAAGGTTCAATGTTGCCGGTATATCTGGGCGATTTGGCGTTTCTGCTGGAGGGAATGGTGTTTACAGAGATCCTTTGTGATCATTTATTTGACTGGAAACGGAAAACTCGTATCTTCGACTGACAGTACGATATTTCACGCCTTGATAACTGAATTACCGGAGAGCGAAGTAAAACGACAGAGTTAATCAGCCACATTAGAGGCTCAATTGTCCGAACGTTAATTAATTGAAACATCCATCACTGATGGAGCATTCAAAGCAATTTCTCTCTGATTTCCTCTGCTGCTTGTTTTACAGAGGCGAAAATACAGTCACCCTCCATTTTCTATTGCCGTCTCTCTTTCGCGAGGCTATTATCGTTCTTATTCAACTGCAAATCTTTATAATCAGCATCATGTTGTTTATTTCCGTTGGATTACTATAGTAATAATTTTTCAAAACGTCATTCGACACTTCTTCATTTCTCATACATATCAGATGTCAAGCTGTCTCCCCATTTCTCAATTAATCGGTTTAATCCCTTGTTACATTAAGACAATTCATTATTGTCTAAAATGTTGGTTCTCATTTTGTACTAAATTAATCGTGCTTGCTATTCGTTTTGCCTTACATCATTATGGAGGCCATTTTGTATGTTTCTCTGCCGCAGTTATTTGTGGTCATAGGAATGTCTTCTGTCCTACTGAAAGATTTTGATACACCTACATCTTAGCTAATACTGAAACATGAAATAAATCAGCCATGCACCATTTTTTGTCAAAATAATTCTTTTCGCATATATTCCACTGTACTTTAACAACACAACCGCTGTCATCTTTTTATACTTTTACAGTATATAGCCTTCTCCTCGGAAGATACTACACTATGCAACTTTTCAGATATTCAAATTACTCAACACAACATTTACATATAGCATACGTAACATTTATACAAACAATCTTTTCACTTAAGATCCAAATATTTACATAACTTCAGCAATTCACTTCTAGCTGGTTCCGTATCATCAAACCATTTCATTCACGTCTCTTCCTGTCCATTAATAATCATGTAGAGTACCTACATCGTCTTCTCCTTGGTCTCTTGGTTGAGATGACCAAGAGACCTCGGTCTCGATTTATTCTTTGTTGTTAAAGATACTCCCAAAATGTCATTAATATCATATATTAAAAATTAAAACGTACATAATCAACCACATTTCTATACTTATATACATTTACAGGCTGACATGACTTATGACCGCTACAAGCTTATTATTTGGTATAAGATAATTGCAGTAATTTATGTATAGCTTTTAATTACAACAATTCATCTGTTTCTTTGGTTTACACAAAAATTTCTATGAATTATTAATTTATTAGGCCTACAAAATTTACTGCTCTTCTCACGAAATATCTTATATTCCTTCTGTAATATCGTTATTATTATTATTTATTATTTAAAGGTTTATTTAGCCTGGCAAGATTAGGGCTGTCAAGCCCTCTCTTACATCATACCAGGTGTTTACAATAAATAATATACACCTTACACAAACTAACAATATACAACACTTATATAACATTTGGCAAAATTTAGGTTTAAGAGCAATATTATCAAAAAATCATCCTAATAATATTTATGAGTAAAATACAAACTAAAATCTTAATAGTATTCGTTCTTAACTAGTTAATAATTTAATGGTATAAACTAATGCTAGTGGAAGTTAAAGAAGTAAATGGTACAAACTTAATACTAGTAGAATGAAGAAACAAGACAAACTAATAATAGGGAAGACAGAATAAGAGGTGGACACTGTATACATCAATATTATTCAGATCAAAATTAAGTTATAAATAGAAGGATTGGTCTTTTAGCTAGTGCTCCAATAAGTAATGGTTTTTCAAATGAGTTTTAAATGGGCCGATTTTTGTGGTAGTTCTAATTTTCAGGGGAAGATCATTCCACAGTCTAGCCGCTGAAATGAAGAAGGAATTGGCTAGGGTTTCCGAGCTGTGGGAGTGGATGGTTAGTATGTTTGAGTTCAGGGATCTGGTATTAATATTATGAGAAAGTCCTAGATATGAGATATTGGAACAAAGGTAGGCGGGAGTTTTCAGATGTATGAGGCGGTGAAGAAGACATAGAGTGTGGAATCGTCGTCGATCCCAAACGCGCAACCACTGTAAGCGGTCGAATGAAGGTGAGACATGGTCGTACAGTCGTAGGTCACAGATGAACCTTACACAGGAGTTCATAACAAGTTCAAGTTTCCTTATGTCTGCCGAACTCAAATTTTGCTGAGCAACGTCACAGTAATCGAGATGGGGTAGCACCAGAGTCTGCACCAATTGCTTTTTCAAATGAGTGGGGAAGAATTTCTTACATTTATACAGAGCATGAAGAGAAGAGAAGGCTTTGCGACATACTGAAACAGTATTTTCAGACCAGTTTAAATTACTATCTACTAGGACTCCAAGATCTTTTACAGAGTCACTGTAGTTTAACTGTGTTCCCTGAAGCTTTATTTTTGGGAGATTTGATGTGAAGTTGCTGCCTATCAGTTTTGGACTTGCAATAACAATAGCCTGAGATTTAGAGGGATTTATTTTTAATCCAAGTCTCTTTGCCCAATCACAAAGATTATTAAGGTCTGAATTTATTTGCTGTATTATAGTGAGTATGTCTTTTGGTGATGCACTAAGGTATAGTTGTAGGTCGTCAGCGTACATATGGTAATAACAGTAACGTAGGATACTAGCCACATCGTTAATATAAATAGAAAAAAGAAGTGGCCCCAGGACTGAGCCCTGGGGGACACCACTGTTTGCAGTTTCCCATGGTGATCTGTTTCCATTGGGATCTGTAACACAATGCTGACGGTTCCTCAAGTACGCTTCGAACCAGTCAACAGTGCCGCTGGAAAAATTTAATCCTCTCAGTTTGGACAGGAGTATGTCAAGGTCGACAGTGTCAAATGCCTTGCTGAAATCAAGAAGTATCACTATTGTTATTTTTCGTCTGTCCATAGCAAGTCTTATGTCGTCTGTTACCTTTATTAGTGCAGTCGCCGTACTGTGGTTTTTTCGAAAACCGGACTGAAAATTATCTAGTTTGTTGTGCGCATTAAGGTGCTTAGTGGTTTGGTCATGAACTACATATTCAAGAGCCTTTGAAATGGTAGGTAATAAACTTATTGGTCGATAATCTGACGGTTCAACAGGAGAGGTTTTCTTTGGTAATGGTTTGATTAAGGCCATCTTCCAAACTTTTGGATATGTTCCAGTAAGAATAGAAAAATTAAAGATATGTTTTATTAAAGGGGTGATTACATCCAATATGTTATTAAACATTTTGATATCGATGTCATCTACCCCTTTTGCATTGGATTTTATCCGCGCAATAGCTTTCCTCACCTGCTTTGTAGTCGTAAGTGACAAGTGAAATTGTTGGGTGTTGTTTGCGATCGAATTTTGGTGGATTACTTGTGTTTTTAATGCGGGGTCAATTTCGACTGCCCGAGTTGAGAAGTGGCTGTTAAGCTTGTCTAGTGGCATATGAATGTCTGAGACGTAATTTCTTTTGCCGATTCCAAAGGAGCGAAGGTTCTTCCACAAAACAGTAGGGGTTGTGCTTTCAGTAATGACCTTGTGAGCGTAACGAAGTTTAGCGTTTCTCATGCCTTGCTTAGTACGATTGCGCAGTTTTCTATAATGTTGGTAGTTATCGTCTGAGGGGTTTCGTCTGTAAAGTCTATGAGCGGTATCTCTTTCGGTCATAAGTTGTCTTATGTCTTCAGTTAGCCATGGTGCTGGAGCTCGTTTAACTTTCTTTTTCTTAGGTGGGGCGTGCCTGTTATACAGTTCAGTAATCATATCGGTCAGTTTTGCGACTTTTGCGTCAATAGAAGTCAGTTTGTAAATTTCTTTCCAAGGCATATTGGTCGCGTCTGTCAGTAATGCCTCGTAGTTAATTTGTCTAAGATTTCTGTATGTTATTGTTCTTGGTTGGTGTCTCGGAGTTTCTAGATGGTATGAAGTGTGTATGATGTCATGTCCGGATATACCTGGGGCAGTTACCTTCCCCGTTCATTTTATCTTACATAATATTATACTTTTAAGCTTATTCAACTTAAAAAAGAAAAATAAACTTTGTAATCGAGAAAGGGTTGACGGCTACGGGCAAGGTTGTACTTCCAGCAACATCTCTCCTATTCTTTGACAAATAAAGTTCTACGTCGATAGTAACGATGTCTGACTGAGTTCTGTGTGTAACTAAGTACGCAGTCATAGTTATTGTATCAGTTTTAATGCCATACTGTTGAGAATTCTCACTCTGAATTTATTAGAGCTCAAGTCCTTCATTGGATGAACACGATCGGTGTTGTTTCGCAATCCAATAACGGTGCTTTCTTCCTAATGAAAATCTTGCTACGAATTGTAATCGTAGATTTTCCCGGCGAATCTGCCAAAACCTTTTTCATGGGATTATTCACAAGGCAATTGTGCTGATACTCTGCTATGATGGAAGAAAAACCATCAAACAAAACTGAGAATAAAACAATTCTTCACAAGTTAGAGCAATTTTTTACGCCATGCGACCATTTAAATTGGTGTCCAATAAACGTATCAGTATAATAAGCCTACTGGTTTCTTACGATAAAGAACTTCTTAATCGCTTTGTTCTCTTTTGCTTGTACGGTTATGCGCAATTATGCTTACTAATTATTGGGATATTTGCTGTCAGAGGCTCCACCTTAACAATTCACACAGAAAATTCCGACGATCGTAATAATATATTTTCCACGCACAGAAGGTAGTGAACGCTATATTCACCAGTGAGCTTTTCCCTTTCAAATCGTTATTAGATAAAGAGATAAATCAAAGTTTTACAAATATTTCAGTACTAACGTAGGACGGAAACATTTCGTAAGACAAGACCTTTTTTTAACTCTATTGATCTTTGAAGGCCAGCATCAGAAATAAAAAGCTGACGAGGGATTTTTATTGACTGCCACCCCCCCTCCCCCCACTCCTATCCTTTAAATGAGATTTGGTGAAATTTTGAACGCCCCCTTAGATAGTCTCTACACCTCCCTTCAGATGTAACAGTAATTCTTCAGATTTTTCAGAGTGAACCCGTATGATCAATATTCTGGTCAGGTTCGTATTTCAGCCGAAGATCAACTCGTTTTGTGTCACTTTTAGAAACTGTGTCACGTTGATATGACCTGTGTCATCAAACACTCAATTTTGTCACTTAAAACTCTGTGGAACGCGTTTTTTGTTTTATCGGGCGTGACAGTAGTTTCTATATATTACTACCTGGTATGATATTAAATTCGTGACCTGGTATAGTCTATACCTGTAACTATAACCAAAACATGATTATTGCGTAATACATAGTACACTACAAACGAATCAATTAGGAGGAGGGTTTTTGAGAAATGTTATTAATTTAGTACGATATTAACAGTTAACGCCGGAATCAAAGCGTGCTTATTTCCATGCGATAGCCTCCAAACTTTAATCAGAATTAACATTTAAGCTGGTGCGGTATTATTACATTGGATTAAACTTTGTAGTACATTAATAAAGGCAAATTGCTGCGCAAAAAACCTAAGCTTGCAGCCTACACTGCGCACTCATTTCCTCCGGGTCTCGAAACGGCTGAAATAAGGCTGCGCGAAAACACAACGAGAGTGAAGAAGTTGGGAGACAGGCGTGTTAACACACATACACTCACGCGAGAGCTTCCGCAGGAAGAGAATAAACTTGAAAGAGTCGCTATAATACCAAGAAGAGAGGCAAAGGCCGGAACAAGTTTCTCGAGTTACGACGGTCGCAACAAGCGCTCTCTAGTCTTACGTAAGCAGCTGCGGCTTTCTTCTTAAACGATACGTCGGGCGCTCTCTGATTTTGCAGCAGATTATATATACTAACTAGCTCGTACCCGCGAATTCGTACGCGTGGATTAAGAATTATTTTGCCAGAATTAAATATAGAAAGTTGTTGGTAACGAAGGATTGGTCCCAAACAATATCGAGTTGGAATAATATGATAGGAAAGCTATCACTATATCATTCTACCGTCGAACCTGTCTCTTGAAGAGAATCAATTTCCAACATATTTCTGTCACCATTCGATAAGGTCTCAAAATTTTGTGACTACAACTGTTAATCATACTGGAAAAAATTTCCTGTGCCCTTCATACAGATTTTATTATCAAATTCCATCAATATCGATATAACCATTTAGTCGTCAAAAACATAACAAAAAGACAGAGACTTACTTCCGTATTTATAATACTATTACTGCGGTTCACACACACACACTGACTGCGAACAACACCTGAGAGATCATTATAACGTAAAAAAGTGTACACCTACAGCGTTGCAAGACCGCCTACGATTTGCCTCGCATTGCACCCCTAACTTTCTAATTTCTACAGTTCAACATTCAATCCGAATAACCTGACTCTTACGATCAAAAACAATTTTTAATAATCTTAGCATCCACGGAGATTTGAACCGGAGACCACGACATTTGTAAGCAAGCGCTTTAACCTCTGAGCTGCCTGAACGCTACACGGAAAAACAGTACAGAGACGTCCATATCCAACGCGTCTGTTAATCGCCGTTCAGTAGTATTTCGAAATTATGAGACAACATGTGTTATTTATACAGATAATTTTACAACCAAATATAGACAGTATTTTTCTCCTTGTTTCAAAGGATAAGTGTGCAAAGTTTCATGGAGATCGGATGAAAACTGTGAAGAACTATGAAGAACAAACAAACAAACATACATACATTCATCTTTATATATATAGATAGTATATTATAAATGCGAAAGTAACTCTGTCTGTCTATTACGTTCCTTGAGCTAAACGGCTAATCCGATAGTGATGAAATTTGACAAGGAGATATGCCGATAATTTCATAACTCAAGCTGTCATTACGAAATCTAAACTTGTTGCAGAGCAATATTTTGTTAGCAGATACTACTAATCAGTAGAGTTCTGATCTTCATAACAAGTATTATTTTCTCCTGTCTTCTCGAACAGTAATGCTGAATTAAACATTGATTGAACGTTTCTCACTGTATTTAAATCTTATATCTTTAAAGGAGCAATATAAGGTTTCAAAATAATGCACTTGTTGGAGAGAGTGATGAGGGGATGTTCGAGAGAAGTAAAGGAATTGGGTTACAAAACTTTGGTCAGACCATTGCTCGAATATAGTAGTGTAGTATTGGAGCCTCATTTTACGTATCAAATACAGGAGTTGGAGAGGGTGCAAGAAAGGGCTGCTAGATTTGTTTTTGGAAATTATCGCAGAATGCAATTAGTGACGAATATGATAAAGGAGCCGGAATGGGATTCATTGGAAGACAGGAGGAGGATGAGGAGGGTCATGGGAGTGTACAGGGCGTATACTGGCAGTGAGGCCTGTAAAGATATTGCAATAGGTATGAAAAGTAGTGCATGGAAGGGTAAAGATGACCATGACCACAAGCTGGCACTCGATTTCAGGCACAAGGGTGTGGAAAGATTCTCTTTTTTAAGTAATGGTGTCAGATATTGGAATGAGTTACCAAGAGAAATGATGAATAATTTGCCGAAAACGTTGAAAAAAGAATTTAAAGATAAAATTTGTAGAGGGCAAATGTAGGTGGTGCAGGAAAGGGGAAGATGGGTGTGTAGGGAAATTGCCAACGGAGCCTGTGCTCCATTGTAATTAAATTAATTATTATTATTATATATATGTGAAACAGAAGTTAATCATCGGTCACGCTCGGTGCTACACTATTTGTTTTCAGTCAACTTTTGCACAATGAAGGGAAACGACGTCGTTGGAAAAATTCTTCAATGGATTTTAAATGTATTTTCGATTAACAGCATAGCATCATAATACTAGTCTAGCCGGCCTCGGTAGCGTAGGGGCTAGAGCACTAGCTCCGCGTGCCGAAGGTCGCCGGTTCGAATCCGGCCGCGGGCATGGATGTTTAAGTGTTGTGTGTCTGTGTGAATGTCCTGTCCGTCCTGTGGTGTCTGTACTTAAGAATCACAATGTACTGGAGAAAACTAAAATCACTGGATGATATATAAGCACATTGAGCTGGCTAAATGGCTTAGTTGCCGAAAGCCATTTTAAAAAATAAAAATTAATTAAAAATAAAACTGGTCTAAGTGTTGTTTCACCAACGAAACACTTCAATCTGTCCCTTTACTGGATAATACTATATCACAACAAAGGTTAAATGGGTTTCTAGTCAAAATGAACACTACTCGGCAGGTAAATCATTGGAAATACTTTAGCATTCTAATTAATAATGTACTCATCACTAAGTACTGAAAACAACTTTTTTAACTGTTACCATAATTTAAAAGATAAATAGAAACGTTACAAGATAATTTTTTAAAGAATTATATATATAAAAATAAAACATAAAATATTAGCTATGAGAGACATGATATATCTGACAGGTTTTACTGCAGAGTAGTTTTCTGCTTCTGAAATATGTTATGGTCACTACCAAGTTCAATTCCCGTTGGGACCAGACATTTTTAAGAACACTCTTTGATCATATGATCTACGACAGGACGTTCCGTGGTTCCGATTCCACGTTAAACTGCAGGTCTCAGAGGAAAGAAACTGGCCGCCCTACCCCTAACACAATAGCTTAGTACGCCTCCTCCGAAAAGATCCAAATAACCTTCGGTTTGTGGACTAAGTTTCAATTTTAAGGTCACTTACATAGTGAAGGTTTATCAAACCACGGATACAATGTACTGGACACAGACGGTCAAATTTGAACGTGACGAACCGAGCGTGGCGGTTGAGCGGTAGTGCCATACCCTCGCATTCGGGAGTGTGCGGGTTTGAATCCCGGTGCGGCCATCCAGATTTGGGTTTTCCATGGTTTCCCGAAATCACTCCAGGCAATTTACTATTTACATTTCAATTTACTATACATAAAAACATGTTCAATTATAAATCATTTATTTTATCTAGTCATGACGCTTTCATGTGGACAGCATAATTTGCTTTCCTGTACTTGCTGCATCATTGGGAAATTAAAGTATAAATCGCTTTGGTGAAGTCACTTTGGATTCAAATAATTTACAGAAAAGAACTTGTTCGTCTGTACGAAAATATTCCTCTCGAAATCCCTTCACGGAACTTCGTACTTTCAGAAAATTTTGTTTTCTGCATGGCGGTAATCATTCATCTACTGCACATTTAAGACTGACTGAGGATTATTGTGAAAAGTATTGGCGACAGTGAGTCATTGATTGACGCGGCTCACACAGGTATGCTGTTGCATTGTGGAGATTAAAAGATGGTCGGAACAATAATGTTTACAAAAGAACAGTAACGTATAACTTTAATTCTTGACTGTTAAATCCTGACAAGTACAGTTACAATCAGTTTTGTTTTTCCCTCTAATGTATAATAGGAGTACAGTTCTCTGAATAATTACATTAATTTCTTCTCATTTATAACTTCCTGCGAATTCCCGGTACTGTTAAAGAATTACAAGATTTTTCCTTAAAATATTACAGTAAATATCATCGTAATATGGAAAAACCAGGGAAATGACCTAAATATGTATTTTTATGCTATATAAAATACATTTAAATTCAATCAGAAACGTTCGGTCGGTGTTTAATTCAGCATTTCAGCTCCAAAAGAAGGCAGGAAGGAATATGGCTTGTCATAAAAATCCGAACCTCAGTGATAAATAATTTACCAGAAGCGTAGAGGAATTTAAAATTAAATTCATCGGTTGAAAAAGTAGACAGGCGGATGAATGTTACGCTCAAAATATATAAGACAATAGACTAAAAATAATAGGGAAAGAGTAAATAGATGACTAGGGAAATTACACCCGGAGCGTGCGATCCATCGCACTTAAATCCATTTCATTTTCAGTAGAATACCACAGTCGACAATCGAGTATTGTTTCCTGTACAACCACCTCCTGAGGAATTGGTCTGTAGTCTCAGTAACACTTTCGTATGTTTTATAACTGTATTTCCTGCCCAAAACAAATTTATTGCTCTACTAGTATTTGCCTGAAACTCCGCCCATGTGATCCCAGGTGCGTGGTCTGGTTCGAAATTAACGGAGGAAAAACCGGAATTTATTAATCTAAATGAAATACGATATTCTACTTCATTAACAGAATGTTTATTGGGCCGTGGAAGTTTTATACGGACGGCAGATTCAAATGCATTTAGTTAGTCGTTACTAACCACAAATTTTCGTTCTGGTCAGTTCGGAATTCCATAGAGCAGTCAGATGTGGGAGAAGTTTTCTCTTGAGAAAATCACAGGATAATACCATATAAAAGCATATTTCAACATTGGTGTTACGAATTTTTAGGCTTGTTGCTGTGCTTTTATTTGATTGAATGTTCAACCTCTGGATGCAATTGTATCCAATATCTTTGCTGCATAACTTTCGAGGTTAAGAACAGTTTATCGTTTTATCCTCCGCCGGTCATAAGTCACACTACAGATTTTAAGCTAGATAATAAACCCCATAAAAATCTTTTAGGTAGTGGTTGCATGATGCCACTACAAACGCACCCATAGTCCGCTACATATCCATGTAGGTATGAATTTATTTAAACGGCTTTACCAATAAACAATGCATGATTTGCCAGTGTTTTTACGATTAGTGTAAACTGACCCTTTAACATTCTCACAAAATTTATCGCCCTACTTGAAGCTACGGACGTTCTTACGTCCACCGTCATCTAAACCTACAGTTGCTGTAGTCACAAAAGATTTTCTTATTCTTGTATTGTTTATAGCCTAGTAATGGAACTTCCTTAAAAAAAGTAGATTATTACTGATGAATCATGACATCAGATCTTTTCATCTGTTAGATCATTCGAAGTAGGGATGAGCAAATGAAAATAAAATATGTCGATAAATATGGTATCAATATTAGTAAACAGTACCGAAATATATCGTGACAAAAATATTGATACGTCGATATATCAATATTTTTACCAGATGCCCGTAATTATTAAAAAAAAAAAAAAAAAAAAAAAAAAAAAAAAAAACATGCCCAAATTGTAACAAAATTTTTAGAAAATTCTGAAATTTAAAGACACATGTAGAAACTATAGATACATTTACTAATTTATTTTTACAATATATCAAACCAGTATTCGTTTGACATAGACACTTTGTATTATATGTTCGCTTGTCAGTCTTCTGTTTTAATTTAATTAATTTAATTGCAATGGAGCACACGCTTCGGTGGCAATTTCCCTACACATCCATCTTCCCCCTATCCTGCACCCACCTACATTTGCCCTCTACAAATTTTATCTTTAAATTCTTTCAAAGTTTTCGGTAAATTATTCATCATTCCCCTTGGTAACTCATTACAATCCCTGACACCCTTACCTAAAAATAGAATCTTCCCACACCATTGTGCCTGAAATCGAGTGCCAGCTTGTGGTCATGGTCATCTTTTCCCTTCCATGCACTACTTTTCATATCTATTGCAATATCTTTCCATGCCTCATCGCCAGTATATGCCCTGTACACTCCCATGACCCTCCTCATCCTCCTCCTGTCTTGCAATGAATCCCATTTCAGCTTCTTTATCATATCCGTCACTGATTGCATTCTGCGATAATTTCCAGAAACAAATCTAGCAGCCCTTTGCACCCTCTCCAACTCCTGTATTTGATATGTAAAATGAGGGTCCCATACTACACTACCATATTCGAGCAATGGTCTGACCAAAGTTTTGTAACCCAATTCCTTTACTTCTCCCGTACATCCCCTCATCACTCTCTCTAACAAGTGCAGAACTTTGAAACCTTTTCCTTCTGTCGTCCGGCACCACAGGTTAACTGCAGAAGCCACTCTTGCCGACGACACAGAAGAGGTTTGGTATATGAGGTACTTCGGGTAGCACCAGCGTGAAGTGTTGGCGATTCTCCAAAAACAGTACTGAATCTGATTTCCTATCTGTTACTGGTTCGTTCAGATACTGCGTAACCTCATATATTAACAAACAAAAAATGAGGTTGACGTTAACGTAAACATGTTAAAATTTAATAACCTTTTTTGACACCTGTTGACTGTAGATGGAAAAACTATTAAATCGCGCCGAATTCCCATTTCTTAAGACGTCTTCAGAAGATTGTTTATTTAAGTACATTTAATAGTATATATATCCGATGCATGAAATTATAAACTGAATTGCGCTCATTCAGAAAATATCGAGTTGGTACTTAAAATGGATACTTCAAAAATATCGATTTTTGATACATCTAGAATAAAATATCAAAGATAAATATCGATTATTTTGTGAAAAATATTGATATTTCGATATATCGATACGTTTCGCACAAGTCACTTAGAAGCCTTATTTTATCAAATTCTCGACTAGGAAGGTTTCGGAGTACTTGCTATTGCGAATGAAATTTCTGTGATCAGAGCCTAAACTCAGCAGACACATAACCTCTGGCAGTGGGAGCGACGAATTCCTCTAAGTAACAAAACACTGTCCCACATCTTCATTTTGCAGAATATGTGCTGGCACTGAGCTATGGTGCATACCAGGTAGAAATAATACAGGTTATTATACGAAACTAAGTGATAGTGTTTTGGATGTGACCACGGATATAGAATATTTCCCTGTGGGCAGACAGTTTCTGATAGGTAAATACTCACCTAATATGATTTGTTTCTTAATTTCGAGCATCGCTGAATCTCTTAAGGTACTTTTAAACCAAAAATATTATATCATCCACATAATCTAAATGATTATGAACAAAAATGAGTTTTTAAAATCATGGACCACGACCGTCTGATGTTATCTGATACATTTACTGAGTTTGGTCACTGTTCGAACCATTAAGCTCGATTTATACCAAAAATGAATGGCAAGAGTCTAAAAGAGAAAAAAAAGGTGAATTTTTTAGGGCCACAAAAATTAACTTTTAAACGTACAGGCAATTTTTGGATGACACTATCGATTTATAACAATAATGCACAGTTTTTAAAAGTGGAAAAAAGCCATTGTTTATGTCAACAGAGACAAAAGTTCCTTGAAGTTTACTGTTTTCAAAAGTGGAGGTAAAGATGAAATGAAATATAGACACATTCATAAACATGGTCCTGTTTGAAACTGTTTTAGTTTGGTGTAGACAGTTTGCTCCTTATTGCTCTTACCTCATTTGTTTATGAGCTACTAAAAAAATGTGGATGAGTAAAAAATTGATACATTAAATTGAATTTTGAAAATAAAATAAAATTTAAATTACAAAGTAAATCATAAGTTTGGACTAGTTATTAATTTTTTCCACTCAATTTACCTCTATGTGATCTAAGAGAACCGTTGTAACAGCATTACAAACTTCTGGAACAATTTTGGATATTGCTTGTTTCGAGATTAGAAATAGGTACATTAAAGAATATGAATCTCAAGTAGCTAGAAATATTGAAGCCACCATTAAATGTTTCGTTGGAGATATTGCGGCCGTGTAGTTTATATTTTGTTTTTGAATAAACAGTTTAGTTTCGGAAAGTAATCATTCTAAATCGAATAAAGTTTTGATGTATCCATACTTATCCTGATACAGATAGTCTAAGAGTGGTCTGATAGCTTAGTGGTTAAGGTGCTAGATTTTTTTTTTTTTTTTTTAAGTTCGAGGTCCGGTTTCGGGTTCAAATCTCAGTAGGGCCAAGAATTTTTTTGATTTGAGTTTGATCATATGAGTTACGCCAGGACGTTCTACAACAAATTGTATGTACAAGAGGAAAGGAACTGGCTATTCTACCTCTAGGCCGAATGGCTTAGTATGCTTCCTAACCAACTTTCGGGATGTGGACTCAGATAGTTTTTTTTTTTTTTTTTTTTTTTTTTTTTTTTTTTTTTTTTTTTTTTTAAGAATCAATGATGCTTCGACTACATGCTGATTTCCCTCCAAAAGACTTGGTCTCTTAGAGCATTTAGGCTATTTTTTCTTTTTACTCAAAATGATATGAACTGCAGCGGTTGCTGACAAAGCATCATTAACATACCATAAGAACGCATTATAAAAAAACAATTATAATTATGACAAAATGTTTTTACTTCGCTCAGAAAATTAAAGATTGTTTCTCCTGGTATAGACGGATCACAACTGTAAACAGAAACAAAAATAGGTTTTCCGGTGTGGACGGAATGTTTCTTAAAGTTGCGAATTGTTTCTGTGTCTAAATACAGATTGCAGCAGTTGGTAGCAACTAGAAGTTCCTCTGTGTTCCTCTGGCGTGGACCCGCCTTTACGTATAACTTGTTCTCTGTGAATCCTCTGAAAGGCGGGTCTCACCGCATCACCACAGTAATCTCGCGCAGCTAGGTTACCACACTAGTTCCGCGACGTCTCTCGCAGACACCGCCCCCCCCTCTTTCCCCCTCCCCCTCCACCACTAGTCAGTTAATTGCGAGAGTTATTTGGTGCGCCGACGAAAACAGCGGCGTGCATCATCGCATCCACTCCGCCTGTGATTGCCGCAATTAGTCGAGTCGGCGACTAGCTAACAACCTGCGGCCACTATCAAACGCACGCACTCCGCAAACCGCCGCGTCCCACCACAGCGGCCGCACAAGTCGAGAAATCATTACATCTGGTATGGTCGCTTCGAAACCATGGTGTAGGGGAGTAGATATATCCCTGAACAAATCAATGAAATTGCGATCCATAAATAACGTCACACGTTAAGGGTGAGTGAGGGAGTCAACAAAGTGTGACATCGTGTGACAAGAAAGGGAGGGGGGGGGGGGGTGGACACGAGTCATAAGCTTCGTGACGTCACACGTATAAATTGTATCTTTTTTGGCACGTCACACATCGGCCGCCTTTCATATACGGCGAAAGACCAATACCGCCTTTGAGACTTTGAAAAAATATGACTTCCGCATACTTATCTAAACGATCGTGTGACATCCGTGGTATATATTTTTCATCATACAAAGCTACTAACCAACACAAGCAATCACGAGGCAACAAGATGTTTTGCCCATCGAGAAGATTCGTTCTCGAAGAATTGTAGCTAGATGTGACAGAGAAGTTCTTTGTTTGAGAAAAGGTGACGATGCAATATGGTTGGATGAAGAAGATGTTGACACATCTAAATTTTCTAAACATTATCCAAATCGAGATCGAAGTGACTGCTAAGACAGTAGTAATTAATATAAAGGACACAAGATGATTAAGTTTTGTATCTTTCATTTGATTTTTTATGTTTTCTCAATTTTCTAAACTGTTTGATTCTTCATTGATTTTATGAAAATACTATTTTTAAATAGAAATATATAAATAATTTTTGAAGTGCTGTTTTAATTTAATAATTTATAAATTTCAAATTGCATAAAACTAACGACACACCAGGGGAGAGAGGTCACATAAATGTGACTACCTGTAACGACGCGACGCCGGGGGGCGGCGGCATCATTAAATTAGTGTTACGTAATTTATGGATGGTCCCCTTAGTTACTTCACTTTCCAAACGCATAACATAACACGTTAGTTACTATAGCTGACATCAATTTCAAGAGATTCTTTCAGTGGAACATTTGTTTATGGTATTCAACAAACATTTATACAACATCAGTGATTGTGAATAATTTGCTCAGGTTCACTTTGCAACATATCTTATTCTAGCTCTCATCTTTCATTTTCTTCGGCACCTTTTGCGAACATTTTTCAAGCGGCTGCCTTTGATGAGGTTTACTCATTGTTGGCAGAGTCGAATTTGGAGCTTTGGTTTTACAGTTCCATGCTCTAGCGGACGAGAAGCATTTTATACTTACTGCCAGGTCATAGTCATAGAGGAAGGAAGAGACGAAATAACGCTAAATTTGTGTAACCCCATATAAAAAATCGACGTCTACTGCGCATGCGCGGCGGCCATGGGAATAACCCCACTGTGTCTGCTGCTGAGAATATTTTATTTTCTAATATTCCAAAGTTTTCTATAATGCCAAGTTGAGTTATATAAGGTTTCAAAAACAGACAATATAGGAAACAACTTGGAATAAAGTTTCATAATTAAGTCTCATTGTAATTATTGTTCTTGAAGTGTCTGATAGGTAAATGCAACATTAGGGCCTATCGCTATAACTTTATTCATTGTTCTCAATAGGATGATGTCGTTCTCAAATGTTTGTTGGGTTAGTGTAGATAATCACTATATGATACTACTTTGCATCTGAAAAGCTAGCCTTATTGTAGACAAGTGTTGAAAGTCTATTTTAAACGGTTCAAGTTTACACTGAAAGTATACGATGAAATTAATTGTGATAATTTATTATTGCACGTGCGTTAGTTCAACTGCAGTTTATATTGAAGGCATATGTTGAAATTAGTTGTGATAATTTATGCTACGTGTACTAGGATCCTGATATTGCCATTGTTGTTGTAGCTAGAAATGTAGTTTACATTTAATTTTTTGTGTTGAGTTGGGCAGCACTATCACGACCTTGGCGATGCTATTTGATGATTGATTCTCATTTAAATCGACGAGACTAATCGAAAATAAAGATTAATTTTTTTTGATATCTCCCTTACTTCTCGAGATATCAGCTATCAAAATTAGTTACAGGTATAGTTCCTTGTGCCTTGGTGAGTTTTTATTCTGGTCCAGGGCGCTTTTCAACCTAGCCACAAGGATTAGTAAAACAAATAAAAAACATCCAATCTGCAAGTGCAGCAAAATTATTTTTTGGTCAAGTCCGCATCACAACCTAACAACCTCAATTTGGATACAGCTTATCTCAAGAACTAAGCGAGATATCTAAATATTTTATTCTTTATTTACGATTTGTCGCGTCGTGTTATATATATATATATTTATGATATAAGAATCTATCATCAAATTTGACTTTGGGAAAATTTTTCTTGTGAATTTCAACCCAAAACACCTCACTTTTGAGACAGTATATCCCGAGAAATAAGAGGGATACCAAAAAAAAAAATCTTCATTTTTGATCTGTCTCGTCGAGTTGCATTATAATCCATCATCAAATTGCGGTGCCACGGTTGTCGTATAATTCCCTTGAGGTTTTTGTGACTATTCCCCGTGTTTCTACGGCCGAGCAATATGGCGACCTCCCCACTCAACTTCTCTCTACCCGGCTACACTCCAGTGCATGGTAAAGGTCCCTTGCGTCGTCTCCACTACCTTCCTCCAAGGTGGTAGTAAGTGAGGTGTTGCCATCTATCTGTGAAATGTGTAACTATGCTCTGTGTGTGATAAGTGTATTTTGTGTTTGTGAATTGTGTGGTTTATGAAGCGGGGATTGGGCACAGTCCCGGCATTCGCCTTGGTGGCTGTGGAAAACCTAAAAACGGCAGTTAGGGCCTCCGGCAAGCGAGGGCCCAGGCTCGTGCCAGACCCGTTGTACTGTACCTCCCCGATTCAGTGTGCGGTGCTTCAGCGCACTGAATCACACAGGCGTGTCAGATGAAAATTCTTACACACAGTGAAATGAACTGTGAATAAGTTCAGATTTAAAGCTGTCTGTTTTTGTAGATAATATTTTAATAATTACCGCAGGACTATGAATAAAGAATTTATAGAAAACGTTATTCCTTTCTGAACAATTGACAATGACATGTGATTTCTGTGACTTTTATATTTATACATATTATTACAGCGATGATCGTCAGCATTGAGACTGAATTATTCAAGGTTGTTGTGCTAGTATTGTAAGTATGCCTGAATTTCTAAACAGATTTATCTATATTATCCGTCGCCTCATATCGCAAAAAACAAAAAGTGTATAAGTTCGTGGGGATTGATTTTGGTACAGGATATTAGTCATTTGATATCACTACATATCTTGTAACTTTACGTGTCATCTGAAATATCGAAACCGCTGTAAATAATATTCATACTTCCTTTTTAGCAAACCCTATAAAATATTACAACTAACGCATAAATATTATTTTGCATAAAACTCCTCCTCCTCCCTTTCGGTCATAAAATAACAGTTCTAAAAAGCTAAAAAAATCAAGATGCCAGAAGAAATAATAATAATAAAAAAATCGCTGCTAACTAGTAAGTTTCGTAGTTACATTTTCAAAAAAATTATTTGAAAAAAATCTTTAATTTCATTTTAAAGATTGAAAGGCTTTTTATTGACCTATATTTATTTTTATTTGCGAATTTTTTAAGTCTTTCCACCTTCCTAAACCGCTGCAAAATACCCCGTGTTTGTGAAACTGCACACTTGGATGGGATCATTTTACATCTAATAAAAAATACTGCTATTTATCGATATTTTTTAGGTTTTACTGGTGAATATACAAGTAAAAATAATGTAAAAGTAATTTCTTTATCAGTTTTAAAACCGTCATCGTTTTTGGGAACTACCGAATTTGTATTCTACCCGCCTGCCTGGATGAGAGTAGTGTTCTGTTATCGTGGATGCAGCCCAGCCCGGCAGCTGTAACCTCCGTCACCAATCTGCTGAGGACCATGTCTGGCGCGGCTGATGGTAATTACATCTCCCCCTACACGCAGCACGGCAATCCCATGTCTCAATAAGGTTTATTAATCCCCACGGACCACTAAACACTGCCGCGGCGCCGCTAAAACGACCCCGGCAGTAATTAAAAGGAAGGAGAAGGAAATGGAGGAGGGGCACCACAAGGCACTACGCTGGGACCGTCTTTATTTCTTCGCTTCATAATGGCCGCACGCAAACGCGCGCGCGCCCACTGCGGTTTGGGTCTCTCTAATGACGTTGCCGGCACCCGAAGTTCCACCCCGCGGGAGAAAAAAATTAAAAGGATAAAAAAATTACCGCGTGGGACCACGCCCGCCCGTTTGGAAGTAACTGTTTATTCAGATTAATATCGTGGCGCCGCTTTACGCCAATTACCGGAGCAGGCGGGTTCAGTAGGAAAGGGGCAGATGCGCCGGGGTTCACAGCGCACGCGAAACTGCAATTCGCTGACTCAAAGCAAACAGCGGAACGGCCGCAAACATCCGACCAGACGGAGGGCGGGAGCAGCCCTTTACCTGACGACTCCATCGTCGCTACCTACTGGGCCGTGCTGGGACGCGGCGCTGTCAAAGCATTTCGCGCTGATAGCTGAAACCTACGAAAGTAAATTTTCAAATTTTTACGCTGCCTATATCCATCTCGCAGATTAAACTAAGTGTAACTCATATGATAGTTGCAAATACTACGCGTTTACTTTCCGCGCATGTGACAGCGTAGAAAGTGTACTAATTCACCACAAAAAATCATTTAGATCTTATCAGAATTTCTTGATTTTTTTATTAGTTTTCTTTCTTTGACTACGTCGGTCTGTATTAGAGAACCTTGTGAACACTGAATTAAGAGATATTTGTAAACAGCCTCTCCAATATAGCTTTGGCACTGTTTAGACTTTAAAGGGAACGAAAATACTACAACTATTAAAACACATCTAAATTTATCAGTTCAACCTCAAGTCTTCATTGCAACTTTAACAGAATCCTTTTACAGAAACAGGAAAATTGTATTTTTTTAAAAAAAAAAAAAGTAGGTACGCTGGCGATGATTTGAACGTCATTCATTTTTCTTAGTACTACATTTTTTGGGCTTCTGGCTTTACGCCTCATCAACGTCGAGGTTATTAGAGGTGGGAAAGCACTTGGAGGAAAGAACGGGAAGGAATTCGGCCAAGCACTTTTGAAGGGACCGTCGCGGCATTCACCTGATGTAGGGAAACATGGAAACCCAATTCTGGATGGCCGGACGGGGATTAGAACCAACGTCCTCCCAAATCGAGAACAGATGGTTACCGTTCACTAAAATATTAATACGAATCACAAACATTTCGACTGAAAAATTATTTGATTCACCAATATCGTCTGCATGATACATTCTGCCGATATTGACAAATCTTTATTATTTTTAGTTTAGTCTCAGCTTGTATTAGTTTGTTCTACTTTCACTATTTTTGGTTTGTGACCTAGCGTAGGCATTCTGGTCCTGTATTCGGAAGGGCGTCCGTTCAAATTTCTGTCCTGCTATCCAGATTTTGTTTTTCCATGGTTTCCTGAAATCACAACAGGCGAATGGCGGGATGATTCCTTCAAAATTTGATGTCCGAATTCCTTCCCGTTCCATGACCCCAGTCCTTTGGTCTCTAATAACCTAGACGTCGACTTGGCGTAAAGCTATAGTAGGGGGAAAAAAAAGTATTAACAAGTGCCGGTTTCACATACTTCTTCAGTCTTCACTAACAGAAAGTGCAGTTTCATTGGTTACACATCAATTTCATTAAGATTTTAAGAGATATTAATCATTAACTTAAATTTATCAAAATGTGAAATAACTATTGTAAATTATGTGTTATAAACACATGGTTTGATGTAATGTTGCTGAGCTAATTAATCCTCTTTTTCTACATGCCCGGACTGGCAATGCTTTGAGACTATTTACCAGCCTGTCGTAACGAACTATTTTCCTTGCGGAATCATTTTTTACTGGACTAATGTGCTCATTTCAGTTCAGAGCTCAATCTTCTACCACTTTAATATGATATATTTTTCTACCATATAATATTTAGAATTCAACGATAAGAAGGACAATGCGGAAAACTTTGATTGCTGATTTCATTTTTTTCTTCTTCTTCTTCTTAAAAAATTACTTATATTAACATCATGAAATGAAGGAAATCATCTGCCTTTCATCTTCGAAAATATTAAAGTGCGTTTCACATACTAAAGAGGTATTTCATGTTCAATGTGGCCTTAAATTTTGTCGTCGTATGGACAGTAGCGTAGCTATCGGAGGGCTAGGCGGTGCCGTGTGCCCGGGCCCCCAAGTTCAGGGGGCCCCAAGCTCAGCTCAGGGGGCCCTGCCAGCAAACCTAACAAGACTTGGTATAATTAAAAAAAAATTGCACCTGGGCCTTTGTTGACCTATCTAAACCACTGCGTACCGAATGCAATGTGTAGGTTTCGTGTTTTTGTGTTACTCTTATTGGTCGAGGTACGCACGTCGGAAATACATTAATGGAAGTAAATCATACAGTTGTTGCAATTCAAATAATAGATGAGTTTAACAGATATTAGCTCGCGCCACAAGGTTTTAAAATATTCCCAATCTATTGGTGACTGTGTCATCATGGCCGTAACAGTCTGACGTCACGCGCCAGGCCGTCGTCACCTCAGCCAGAAATGTTAACTTACTGCAAAATCGAGGTTATGCCCTTCATTTAACAAGTATTGTATTTGGTTAAACAACTGCGAAGTCATGATATGCCAGAACACTGAAAGAAAAGTATGTATTGCGCTTGAATTAACAAATTAATTATTAGCTGTTTTCAGTTTATTTATACTAAGTTGATATATGTGTGTTCTTCTACTCTCTGTTCAACGATGACGCTGGAGAAATAAGTACCACATTAGAAAATTGTTAAAGTTACGATCGTTATACAATAACCATTATGTTTAGTTAATCAACTGCGGGAAATAAATTGCCAAGACACCATGTTTAAGCCTTTTATTTTTGACGGTTTAGAAGACATTTGCAGGTATTCCATGTAAAAGTTTTCGCTTTATTCTCTGTCACTGTTTCAGTAAGCTTGATGAAATGAAGTGCCAGTACTCAACATTCAATCCGTCGTTTTTCGAGGGGCTTAGAATATAGCGTAGGTCCACTGCAGCTAGTAGGATTACCGTGTTTGATTAGGTAAGGAGGAGAGAAAATGGCCACCCTGCCTCCAACACCAACCTGAGAATACCTCCTTCGTGAGGATCCAACCTTCGGGTTGAATACCAAGCAAGTTTCTACAAGATGCTGGAACAAAACTGCAAAACAGGTGTAGCCCCTTCGCAATTGTCAGAGCCATTAGTTCGAATTTATTTATATTAAAATATGTTTTCACAGATTTCGAGAGTCCTTGCGTCATGTCCACTCCTCTTAATCTATATATATAAAGATGAATGTATGTATGTATGTTTGTTTGTTCTTCATACAAATCCACAGTTTTCATCCGATCTCGATAAAACTTTGCACACTTATCCTTTGAAACAAGGAGAAAAATACTGTCTACATTTGGTTGAAAAATTATCTGTATAAATAACACAGGTTGTCTCATAATTTCGAAATACTACTGGACGGCGATTGACAGACGCGTTGGATATGGACGTCTCTGTACTGTTTTTCCGTGTAGCGGTCAGGCAGCTCAGTGGTTAAAGCGCTTGCTTACAAATGTCGTGGTCTCCGGTTCAAATCTCCGTGGATGCTAAGATTCCTGTCATATTATTCCGACTCGATATTGTTTCGTTACCAACAACTTTATATATTTAATTCTGGAAAAAAATTCTTAATCCACGCGTAAGAAGTCGCGGGTACGAGCTAGTTATGTAATAAAGCAGTTGAGCAGCTCTGACGTAATTTACCAGAGTTTTAATATTAAGTATTAATAAAAGCATTTACTTGATTTTCCAGAAAGAGAGATCCATCATTTTCGGCAACAGCGTCTGTTTGTTTGTTTGTGTGTGTGTTGCAACATACCTAGCACGCTTCTAACAGTCGGCCCTCTTCTGTTTCGAGCGTGTGAACAGGTTGTTGCCTCCACTCTTCTCTTTACCAAAGCAAGACTCACTTCAATTACGTTCTTTATCTTTTCTTAATTCAATACTGTTCTATTCTTTTCAATTACTTCAATGGGGGGTATTATTATTATACAAATAATAATACGAAAATACACTTTATTTTATTTATTTGCGTAACTTGTCGCACATCAACTCGAACACACAAATCTTAGCAAAATTCCTTTTTCACTGTCAATACTTGTATTCTATATGTGCATCTTTCATAACTCTCATGCTACTCAGTGATGCAAGTGGAAGCCTGATGCTTCAGCCCTCTACCACCCTATTCCATGTACCTTCCACGGAATGCAATGAATGTATTATAGCGTGACGAGTGTATTGTACTTGACGGCAGCTAGATAGCTGGCGAGCCTTTCTTGCGCTGCGACAATAATGAAATTCTCTAACGCCAGAAAAGAGGGTTCATTTATTTTATGCGAATAGATCACGCAAAATGTAGTAATTTTGTGTCTGAGTTTCTTTTGCCATTCCAGTATTCTCGCATCCGTTTACTGAAGGCAAGTTTTCTCTCTTCTGTCCATGTTGTGCCGGTTTTCTTGGCGTTGATTTCTGGCATGACTACCCAGTCGTGATTTTTTTTCTGAAGATTTTACGATCTAGGATTTCCGAACTCTTGATTTTAGCTTTTTACAGGTCTTGTCTTACTTGATCGAACCAACTGTTTGACATTTTTAATGGTTCCATGAGTTTGAATATCTGCTTAGTTAATCTGTGATCTGGCATCCTGTAGATGTGACCGTAGAATTTTAGTCTGCGTTTTCTGATGTCGTTGGCTATGTTTGAGTGGGATTCTACTGTTTTGTTTTACTTCAGTCTATAGACTTCTTCAGTCTTGGTTAGTCCAATAATTTTCCTGATTATTCTTCGTTCTTCTTTTTGGATGTTTTCGATGTCCCTCTTAGAGTTTAGTGTGAGTGTTTCTGTGGCGTATAGAGCGTTGGGTTTAACAACTGTATTGTAGTGTCTAATTTTTGATTGAATTCCTATGTTCTTTTTGTTGTAGATGTTGCAGGTCTGTCCGAAAGCCTTTTTCATTTTGTTGAGTCTGTTTGGTTGTGCCTTCTGTTTGAGTCCTGTTGGACTGATAATTTTACCCAAGTATTTAAACTCGGTGACTCTGTTGATTTTTCCATATTTTATGTCCAGTGTTTTACGTTCAGTTTGTGTGACAAGAAGGTTCATTATTATTATTTGAATTTTTAATGTAAGAAACAGAAAATTTATAATTATCTTTTAAATAAACAACTTTAATTAACAATATTAAGCATCGGGGTGTCCTGATTACATGTGGTGTATATGTCACAGTGTGTGTGTTTGTGTGTGCTCGCGTCTGGTGAAATACAAGGGCACTGGAGACAGGCGAAGCGAGAGTGTAATCGATTGGTGTGTTATTCCACAACGCTACGGACACGCCTTTTTACTTTCTTCTCTGATACTTTTCCCAATGTTCCGCATCCAAAAGGCCAATATTATACGGGAGGCCCGGCGGCGGTTGATTAAAACTGAGATAAAAGCTCTCCGATTTTAGCGGTTAATCGAAATTCGACAGGCGTGTGACGTTAGCGGCGTCCTCTATTTAATTACTGCAGCGAAGCGTCTGTCCAACTGGATGACGTCACAGCCACCGGCACCAAATGCCACCCGGAAAAAACTTCCTTCACATCCAATTTCCGCGTGATGAAACAGGAGGTACAAGAATGGGTTTATGAACAAATGTGGAAGTTCTCTGCCGTGGAGACATTCATAAAATAAGATTAGTTTTCAGTAGTAAAGTACGGGACGAAATCTTCTCTCTAATATGAACCTTATCCTGTGAAGCGAAACTTTTTAATTAAAGTTCTGTACTTGTCTTCTGACCTCAGAAGTGTGGCTGCTGAGAAAGTATGGCACGAAATGACGAGAGTTTATTGATAAAATAAAAATTTGTAACTTCGGTAAAAAAGCTTTAAGAAAGGTGATTCAAGAGGAATGGTAAATATTGAAGGAGGTGGTAGTATGAACTATATTGAGTAAAAAAGTTCTTTTAAATATGTGTCCGATTTCCATTCATTTTGATTATACAGCTGCTGGAATGTTATGAATAAAATAAAACTCAGAAAATGATCGAGAGCACAGGAATAACTTATTGAAGTACGTTATTCATGCGAGAAAACACGAATATTTTACAACAGTTTAAGTTTAATGTTCTAAAATCCCACCGTCTACTTCAATACACAAATGGAAGCACTTTATTGATGCTTGAGGTCAACACGTACTCTTACGATGCTCGCGCATCTCCGAAGAGCTGCAAAGTCACAGAATTGATACATAGATTGGGATGGGATTCTTTGGCAGACAGACGACGTCGTTTTCGTTTGTGTTTATTGGAGAATATGCGAAAATCTTTTATTTACGAGTGCAATGAAATTCTTCTTCCGCCAACCTATTTAGGTCCCAATGACAGGAGGGATAACGTTAGAGAAATAAGATGCCGTACTAATGCTTTTATGTATTCTTTCTTTCCTCGTTCTGTTCGGGATTGGAATGCACAGAATTAGGATTGGTGCTTACCACCTTCTGCCACCCATAGTATTTGAGAATTGCAGAGTATGGGTGTAGATGAAGAAATTGTTGAAGTCGCTGATGGGATTTTCGAACATTTAATGTAAACCTTTGTAGAAAAAAAAAACACTAAATTTAAATTTAAAAAAAATCGTATGTTTTTGCATGAATAATGTACTTTGCTAAGTTCTTAATGAACTCTTGATCATTTTCTGAGGTTTATTTTATGCACAAATTTCCAGCACCTGTATTTCCGAAATGACTGGAAATCGGACACATGTTGATATGAACTTTTCTACTCAATATAGTTCATACTGCCACCTCCTCCAATATTTACCATTCATCCTGAATCACCCTGTATACCTGTCACTTCACAGCGTAAAACATATTTGTCAGTGATATTTCAAAACCCTGAAACGAAAAACGAGCATGTTAGCTACAACAGATACAGCAAATGCTTGTGGTTTTGACAGCTGGAAAAACTCCAAGCGCTCGTTGGGCCGTTCCGCATCTGTCACGGCTTAGCGCAACCTGTTAATCCTGCAGGGTGAAGGGCACCTAGTACTGCTTTATATGGAGTGAGAATCACGGAGCGTGCTAGCAAAACACGCATGAAAAATGTGAAACTTTGTCAGAGTTAAATGTCATTTTAATAAACCTTAAAATTCCATTCGAAACGTGGAACTTTCCATGCTTGATGAATTTCGTGGCGTGGGTGATATAAGTTTTTGATCAATCGTTAACGGCTGTTAAACTGTAAAAGAACCTTAATCATATTCATAAATCACCAATTAAAATAAAAATCATTTTCGTAAAATCTGAAGCTCACACACTTCAGATAGAGCAATTTGAGAATTATCTGGTAGCACATCTGGTTACTTTAATTACATTATTCAGCAGTGGTATCGTGACATTATTGTTAAGTGCTTCCTTGTTAAACGGATAAGGGTGGAAATATTTACTTCTTTCTAGAATGGAGTGTGTACTAAATAATAGAGTACACGAGTAATTTAAGTTGGCATAAACAAGCAGAGATATCGTGAGTGAGGTATTAATAATAGACTCGACCTCAATTAACCTCCATTCAAGTGTCCGAGCGCCCCTATTGGTGGACTCTCTAACTACACACTGACTGGTCATGCCACTAATTAACACGGATTCTTCTGGAGAAATGCAAGGTTGTGAAAAACAATAGCAAACAGAACGGGCTACCGCCGCACCTTGTCATATAACTCTAGATTTGTTGTTGGTTCTAAGCTCGAAAATTAATATGAATTGAAAAAAAAAAACACACATTTGGAGTTTTAAAATTGTCTGCATCATAGCTGGTGAAATTTTTTTATTACAAATCTTCTATATATATATATATATATATATATATATATATATATATATAGACGTGTGTGTCCCTATATTTCAATCTGCAGCCTCCACTACCTAGCGCATACCACTGGTGATTGTGTGGAGTTTCCCATCCATTGTGCACAACGTTGGCCGAATTCCGATAGCTCTGTGGGTGTGGGGGATATGGTGGTTGAAATTGCTCGATGTCGGATATTTTCATATATCGACCAAACGCATGAGTGTTCCTATATTTCTCTTTGCTGCCAACACAACATAAGATATGTTGGTTGAAAGTGTTCGACGTAGGATATTTTTCTATTTCTACCAAAGACGTATGTGTCACTATATATCACCTTGCAGCCAGAACTACCAAGCACAGACCACTAGCGTTTCTGTGTGGTAGTAACCTAAAGTCTCCTACTGTGCACTATGGTGGTTGTGTATCAGTAGATTGAAAGTAGTCTACCGAGGGTATTTTCATATTTCGCCCAAAGACATTTGTGTCACTGTATTTAATTTTGCAGCCATAAATACCCTGTGCAGATTACAAGTGTTTGTTTGTAATATTAGCTTCGAGTCCCATGTTGCACTATGGTGGTTGCATCTCGGTAGCAACCAATAAAAATTCTTTACTAACACGAACGAAGTCGTGGGCACCAGATAGTATAGTATTAAATATATTTTAAATCAATTAATTGTTGTTATACCTAATTTTCTGTCCTAGGCAATGAAACGTCATCATCTGAAATATCATGGAGCCAACGAAACACATTTTACCGTAAACGTTTCCTCTCTCTGCGTACATTATAGAGCGAAACGTCTATCTCACAATTTTAAAGAAACAGTTTTGCCATCCAGATGAATGGAACAGCTAACAAAGCATAATGGTACATTATCTTGCTACTTTTCATCGCACTGGGAATGAATTAACCTCTTGCCTGAAAAATCAATAAAACTTGAATGAGGAATGCAGTATCATTTTTTTCCTCCTATCTAGGATTTATTTAAATTGCTATTTTAGGTATGAAGGGACGTGAACGTTAGCACAGTTCGTCGGATTTTTTTATTGCTAAAAGTGGTCAAATAATGAAATCGTTTCAATTTTGAATTGAATTGCGATGGAGCGTATGCTCCGATGGCAATTTATCTAGTCTTCTAACTACATTTTCCTCAGTATTTATTACTATGGTTATCTTATATACTTCTAATATTATTATTTTTTCCCAGCTACTTTTTTTATTAACGAATTTAAATTTTAAATTCGTTCTGCGTTTTTTTTTTTTTTTTTTTTTTTTTTTTTTTTTTTTTTTTTTTTAATTTATTGATCACTTCCCTAGCTAAATTATTCTAATCCCTGACACTCTTACCTACAAAAGATATATTTCCTATTCCCTTATACAAAAAATTAATGAATCGGTTTTTATCATTGCTAATTTGTTTTTCTTAAAGGTGGTGTTGCATATACCCCTTGCTGAGCCTCTAACTGTTTGGACTAAATTTAATTGTGGAATTCCAAGACGATTTCTCAATTGTTCCATTAGGAAAGCATGCCAACGATATTGTGCGTAGTTAAAGGTAAGGAGTGGGAGTGGATCGTCGATATCGATGTGATTGGAGACAAGGTTAAGTTAGTCCGATGGTCTCATTTGCAAGATCTAGTCAGTCTGTTTCTTTACTCTTTACGCTTTTATTTGTGTAAAATTAATACTTCACTATGATTTGGTAATCCTCTGGGGACAACTGTCAGATGTACACCGAAAAATTCAACGAATTAATAAAAGTGAAGTTAAATTGAGGAGACGTTCTTGTCACAAGAAGATATTTTCAGGGACGGAGAAGGATGGTTTTGTCAAAGTATCATCTGCAATCAGCAGATGAAGTAATTAAGCAGGTAAATAATTTGCTCGTTTTAGTGTCAAGCGAAAAGTTCTTGGCCTCGACAAAGCTGGTGATATCGATTTCTCAAAGGAGTAATGACTAATATATTACCCAAGCGTCTGTGAGACCGAATAGCCTACTTTCATTGCTTATGTAATACAAATACTGTTTCCTTTATTTCCGGCTTAAAACAACAACTCAGGATATGCATTGCGGTGACTTCAGCGAACAGACAGTAGACACCGAGCCGTGTTGAAAGCAAGTTTCGTCTTAATGCCCAACAAATACTGTCGGGTGCCTACTGCTGTGGTGAGCCTCAGCAGAAGCGTTTCGAGTTTGGTGGCTTGTTTAGTACCGATTGAAATACGATAAATTCGAGAGACAAACTTTTATTCCGATACTAGGCCATGTTACACATTTTCAACTGAAGCTACTAAAGTCATGCAGTTTACAAGATACCATCGTCCACATATCGTTCCCGCTGCTTTGTGGTGTTCTACGACTTTTACTAAGACAAATTTCTATATGAGGGGGATACATTAACCAGTGTATTTATCCATAGATTAGAACTTATTCTTGAATGGCGGAAAATTAAAGTCAGTTGGATATTTTCTGTTGTGTTTGAATGTGTCACCAGAACCTTGCCCGTAGAAACAGGGAGCACCATGTGAAAGAGCTGCCGTTATGAGATGGAAAGAGACTCCCCCAAACCCATGATTCTATTTACATGTCAATTTCAGCTTGAAAGCGCTTCGTTATTTATGCAAAACGCATATTTAACGTTTTACGTCAGTGATGATAAATTTATTTAATTGTCCTTAATCTCCTCAATATTAGCAGAATAGTGAAATATGAGCTTTACATTACTTGACGGAAGTGCATCATTCAAAAGACTGTAAATGAAATACGAACTATCACCACAGATGAACAAAGTGTGATCACTCTACAACAACAGTTTAAGTCGTTAATGCTGCAACTGAGCTAAATTACTTCAGGACTGATAATTGCAATTTGACTGTATTTTTATCGATGTCTTCAGTTTAGCCAGTTTTATGTCAATGTTAATAAAGTTGAAGCCAGTCATTCATGGGAATCGAGGTGTACCTCGCTGATCCAGTGTGCAGAACACTAAGACACACTGCCGGGTAACACCTTTAACACGTTATCGATGATAATCTCTTATAAAACGCTACTTACTTTGGAAGGTAGATATTTCTGCAACGCTAATGTACCTTAGATAATGTACACGTTCTTGAATCGTCACTAGTATTGTGTCCTTGCAACGAAATGGACGTATCCAACATGTCTAATTTCGTTTGTGCACGTCATATACAAGGTGTTTCAAAAATACCACTTAGAAAATACATATAAATTTTATGAAACAAGGTACAGAGCTGGTTTTGGTGTTGTTTTAAAGGAAAACACTTCAATTTTTTTGTACCTTAAACTAAAGATGTTCTATGTGGCTTCCGTTGGTTATTCTGCAGACATCCCATCGATAGTCGATTTCTTCCCAGACTCGCACTAGCATTTCAGGTGTAACTTGCTCAGCAGCAGCGTAAATTCTTGCTCTAAGTTCAGGTAGAGTGGCCGGCAAAGGAGGTACGTACACCATATCTTTTATGAAACCCCAGAAGAAAAAATCTAGCGGTGTCAGGTCTGGGGAACGGGGGGCCATGCAATTGGTGCATCACGGCCAATCCATTGACCTGGAAAGCGGTCATTGAGAAAATCCCGGACGTCAGTCAGATAGTGTGGTGGTGTGCCATCTTGCATAAAGAAAACATTTCGTTCTCGGTCATCCTCATCGATCTGTTGTATCAAAAATTGTTGTAACATATCAAGGTACACTATCCCGTTGATGGTTCTCTCTTGGGAAAAAAAGGGGCCGTACAATTTCCTCTTGCTCAACGCACAAAAACGTTCACTTTAGGGCTATCATGAACATGTTGCAATGTTTCATGTGAATTTTCACTTCCCCAAATCCTACAATTATGTGTGTTAACCTTGCCACTTAAGTGAAAAGTTGACTCGTCAGAAAAGATTATGTTGTCCAAGAAATGTTCATCATCATCCACTCGATTTAACATATCCACACAGAAGTTCCTACGCGCAATCTTATCAGTGTCTTTAATTGCTTGTAAAAGCGAATATCGGTATGGTTTCAAATGCAAACGTTTTCTCAACACACGCCAAACCGTCGTATGTGGGACTTGCAGCTAACGAGATGCACGCCCGGTCAATTTCGTAGGGCTGTTGATAAAACTTTTTCTCACTTGCTCAACGACCTCGTCAGATGTGCTTGGACGACCTGAGGATTTTTTCTGTTTTACTGAGCACCCTTTTTCTACAAAACGTCTATGTCACTCATAAATTGTAGGCCTACTCGGATGATCTTTAGCGTACTTGGCACGAAAATTACGGTGAACTGTTGTCACAGACTTCGATTCTTCAAACCAAAACACACAGCTAGCACGCTCGGGTCCAGTGAAGGCAGCCATCTTTAACGGAACTGCCGCTAGCGCTTGTGCGGCGCGATTAGGCACTAGCGGACTACGCGAGTCAAAACTTGAAGTGTTTTCCTTTAAAACAACACTAAAACCAGCTCTATACCTTCTTTCATAAAATTTGTATGAATTTTCATAGTTGTAAAGTCCTTTTTGAAACACCCTGTATATTGGTGCGACCAATCGTTGCTCGGTATCTTCCAATTCCTGTTCAATATGCTAGATTTTGGGTAAAGTTTGATTAAAGTTAAACTTTTTCTGGAAGGCTTCCTAGGCATTTTTAAGTGCAAAGATCCTTGTATAGAGAACCTTAACTAATATCAGTAGGCTTACTGGTATCTGACTGCTATGAGATGAGGTTAGAGCCGTTTCCAAGATACAAAATCCGAGAATTGCACCAATTTTTTAGAAACTTGAAAAGCAAATCGTTATCTACATATGAAATTTCATCCAAATAGCCAGATACATTTCGGAGATCGTCTGGTTTACTACCTCATAAATTTATTTTAAAGAAAATGCTATTATTATGTTAAATAGAAGTATTAGTGCTAATCAGGGATTAATTAATGGTGCAAGATTAGTGGTAATTCTCTTAGACGAGTACATGATGAATGGAAAATTAATTCACTCCGATAAAGCCGTTCTTTTACCTCGCACTAACCTCACACCATCACCAAGGCTACGAACATTAATTAAACGCGAGTTCAGACGCTTCAAAAGGCAGGATTGTATTTATCAGAACCTGTTTTTCGTATAAATACACGTGCGTGGATTTTTTACGAGTCTGTAGAGTCATTAATATTTATTTTTGTGTTAAAGACACATTCCATCAAAAAGTCAACGATGATCACATTATAACTGATAATATTGTTTTCAAAGAAGTTTTTGTAAAGTAAAGAAGATTGAAAAAATGACTTCTGACAAAGTCAACATTTTTTAAATATTTACTTTTTAAATGTTTTACAGATAAAGGTGTAGTACTTAATGATAACGACTTTTTACAGAAAAGTGATATTTATTACTATTCTTCAAAGTAAAATACAAGGTCAATACCAAAAGTAGTAGGACAGATTTTATAAAAAAACATTTATTGAAGATATGTTTACAATTCCTTAATTCTCTTCGAAATAGCACCATTGGGCAGCTACGCACTTAGAATTTCGCTGCTGCCATTGGCCGTACGCCTTCTGGAAGTCAGATTCGGGGACGCTGTTGAGAGCCCTCGTCGATGCTGCTTGAACGTCCTGAATCGAGTCAAACCGCTGTTCCTTCAGCTGGCTTTTCATCCGTGGGAATAAAATTTAAAAAATCAGTTGGAGCAAGATTGGGACTGTAGGCGGGGTGCAGCAACGTGGCAACGCCGAATCGGGCCAACAGATGCCTTCCACGTCCTCCCGTCCAACGAAGGCTCGCATGAGTAAATCAAAAATCAAGACAATGCTGATCGTGGTTTTTGGCGGTTGTGGGGTAATTCATTAGGAGTTCTTTCCCCCTGGCGAAACTGTCAATTCGAACTTTCAAGTGCAAGTGCTAAGCCGCCTGCGAGATCGAGTGAATCGCGTGCGACAAGTCAACTCCGCCAACTGGACTCTGCATTACGACACTGCGCAGTGCCATGGAGCACTCGTCATGAGGCAACTGTTGAACCGATTCGACGTTGCCACGTTGCTGCACCCCGCCTACAGTCCTGATCTGGCTCGATCTGGCACTTTTTTACTCACACGGATCAAAAGGCAGCTGAAGGGACAGTGGTTTGACTCGATTCAGGACGTTCAAGCAGCATCGACGAGGGCTCTCAACAGCATCCTCGAATCTGACTTCCAGAAGGCGTAAGGCCATTGGCAGCAGCGAAATTCTAAGTGCGTAGCTGCCCAAGGGTGCTATTTCGAAGAGAATTAAGGAATTTTAAACATATCTTCAATAAAAAAAATTTATATATAAAATAAGTCCTACCACTTTTGGTATTGACCTTGTACCTTTCATTAACTAATACTTGCTTTTACTTATTTCGTCATTATTATATTGCCATTCGGTGACTAATCACGACACTGTGGGAGCACGAAATATTCGCGTGGGTCAGTTAATATGAATGAATTCTTCGTTTAAAGATATAAGAGTTCCTTGTCGAAACCAAAGAGAATCTATCAGTAGGCTTTCTGGTACCTAAAAGGTCTACGAGATAGTGTTAGAGCCTTTTCCGGGATACCAAACACAAAAATTGTTCGTTGTTTGTAAAGTGTTTCTGAAGGGAAGACTCCAATTTAGATAAACGTAAAAAAGCAAAATGTTATCTAAATATAAAATTTCATCCAAATCGTTATAGCCAATTCCGAGATACCAAATATATACCCTCGTATATTTACAAGAATAGCTCCTTTAAAGATATAAGATAATTTTCAGGGGAAAATGTACATTCTGTCTTGCCTAGACCTGTGGAACCTTCAAAGAATAAATTGTCTATATTATTTTCTGCATAATGTTGTCTTGGTTGTATTGACGTTAGTGTTGTTTGATATACATGTAAAACGGTAGAAATCAAATAGTTGAAAAATTAGCGACTGAGATCTAGATATGTGAAGTGAAATTTCAAATCTAAAGAATCAGTTCCACTGCAGTATTCCATTACAGTGGAAGGTAAACATCACCAGTCATTTTACGAGATCGGTAACTAAGTTCAGAACGATACAATGCAGTTTTTAATCGCCATTTTATAAATATTATTTTTGTGAAAAGAAGAATGGATTGCCTCATTCACTATAATATTAAATATAGTATTTTATTTAGATACAAAAAACACAATGCAGGAAATCGAGCAAAATTTCTAGGTTGTAATTTTAATCGAATAAGAGTTGTGGTATATCCAGTTCTCAACGAAATGTTGTGAATTCTTCCTTAAAAGATCAAACATAATTAATATAAATGCAATAAATTAAGTAACTGCTAAGATTGCGATCAACTGCATTTCAAAATACACTTGCTACTAGTGATCTTAGTAGATTGGATTTCATATTCCCTGCAGTTTGAAGCTATTTCCCATGCGTTATGAGTCAGACGGGAAAAGTGAAGACAGGAAAACTTAGCCTACTTATAAATTGCATTTGTAGAGTTTCAGCCTTTCGATGCAGATATACTATGCTTCCAACTTCTACTGTCATCCACAGTGTGCTGATATTCACATCTCAATTCCACAATGCCACGTAAGCTGTAGCTATAATACATACCTACGCCAATTGCAAGACCATAAAATTTCATCTATGATTTCGAATAAAACTGCAGAAAAATAACAGGATAAAGTAGCGAACTAAGACTTTCGGGATTACCTCAAAGTTTAATTGGGGAGAAAAGATGACAAGAAAATTTATTGGAAAAAGTTTAAATAAGATTTGGTTATATCACGAACTTGACGTGATCGAGAAATTATTTTTAAATGAAACTGTAATTTCTTTTAAGCCAACTGACTACGCAAAAAAGATCATTATCAGTGATGTCCCTAAAATCATAAATACAAACTGACATATATTGTTAACTGTCTGCATTTTAAAGAGTTCAAAAAAGTATATTGGGAAACAGCCAGTGATGAAACAGTCATCACGGGTTTGCAGCCGGATATTTCCATGAAAAGATCGCAACGTTTCGACAACGTCCTGTGTTGTCTTCGTCAGCTAATCGTACCTTGCTATCGAGAATCTTCAAGATCACTGCGAATGCCATGTCAATGTACTTGGATTAATATATATAATTTGAACATGCAGTCACGGGAGCCATGTCAAAACTCATTATACGAGTCGACAGTCTTTAAAGTAAACCAGTCTTGTCACGGAAACAGTCAAGTCGAATTACACTGTTCATATGTTTAACATAAATTATGTAATAATGTATAAGTCTCGTTTTAAACTGTTATTCGAACTGTCATAAAAAATTAAAAAACAAAACATTATATTACGTTTAAAACAAAAACTTATGCACAGCTGGATTTAAAAGTAGAAAGAAGAATATAAAATTCCTTGGTATTTAAATACATGAGAAACTCAGTTGGCACGAACATATCACTTCACTACTGAAGAAGTTAAGTAGTGCCACCTTTGCAATACGAACACTTCCTTTAACAGCAGATCTAGAATTAACGAAACAAGTGTACTCCTCATATTTCCATTCAGTGATGTCATATGGCATAATTTTTTGGGAAAACTCTTCACAAAGTAAAAAAGTCTTCATAGCACAGAAAAGAGCTATTAGGAGGTTGTGTAGGGTAAAACCAAGAACTTCTTGCAGACAACTTTTTTTAAAAAACTCAATATACTTACAATGATTTCTTAGTATATATATATTATCTCATAAAATTTGTCATAGAACATTTTAACATGTTTACATCTAATTCACAGGTACACATTTTCAATAGAAGAAACAGAAATAACTTGCACAAAACACAAAAATCTCTGTCATTAGTACAAAGAGGAGTTAATTATTCTGGGATACATCTGTTTAATAAACTTCGAAAGAGTATAAAACAGTTTGCGGATAATAAAGATATATTTAAAGACAAACTGATAAATTATCTTATTAGCAAATCCTTCTACTCCATTCAAAAATTTGAACAAAATAATTAATTGTATTCAATATGAACTTTTGCAAAACTCAGTTGTAAAAATTAATGTTAATTTTTACTTTATTAGTCTTTGTAACATATTATTGTTTTCACTATCATTATGACTCATATTGTATGTAATTTTTTTTTTTAAATTTAATTTAATTGCAATGGAGCACACGCTCCGGTGGCAATTTCCCTACACACCCAACTTCCCCCGATCCTGCACCCACCTACATTTTCCCTTTGCAAATTTTAACTTTAAATTTTTTTAACATTTTCGGTAAGTTATTCATCATTCCCTCGATAACACATTGCAATCCCTGACACCCTTACTTAAAAATGAAAATCTTCCCACACCCTTGTGCCTGAAATCGAGTGCCAGCTTGTGGTCATGATCATCTTTTGTATGCAACAATGACATGTTTCACATCCCAGAGGTCCTTCATCAGCAGGAATCAATGAAAAAAGATTGATAGATAAATAAATAAAATAACTTCTAATTAGTATTGGGATTAATTTCATATTAGAAATCTTCCGCACGGGTTCAATTTTCTTGCTGTTAAAAATAACAATTCACATTTAGATTTATACGCCAGGAAAATCTCCGTTCAAATAGCCAGTGATGATCTCTGGTTCATGTTACAGCCGCTCTCCTATTCAAAGAAATTTATGAGATATAAATATTCACTTCACATCGTTCAAATAATTCCCTCACTAGGTATGTAGCTAACGTGTGGTATAAGCGTCATTATTTGGTTCTATTCCATGGCGTCACTACAACATTGTTGCCATTATTAAAGTTTCAGTCCATGTAGTTATAGGATTTGTCACATTTCATTTGACACCACGGCACTGATTTTCCTTCAGTGTTACGATGTTAGTGCGGAAGATGTTAGCACGCTGCAGGTGGGAGTTGTGTGTCTGAGGAGACGTGTCCTCTGTAGCGATACTCGCCGGCACACAGCCCGCCAGGCACCTGCGACCACAGCGCTAATTCGTTAATTAATTAGTTAATTAATTACGGCGTGCACTAGGCGCGGCGCGGCGCTCGCACCAGAGCAGGTAGGCAGCCCGCCCGCTGCAGCCAGCAAACAGGTCTACACCAGAAAGTAATAAGGGAACCACAGCCGCGTTGCACACAATTTCCAGGATTTTCCTCCATTGCGAGGTCTGGAATGGAGGGTGTTAAGCCGGCGCTTCCGAAATGAGGAAATTGTGGCCGCGGCGCCGCAGTTGGCTGTGGTCTAGACCCGGTGTCACATGTAGCTACCCACAGTTCCGGGAACTCAACAAGTTTCGCGGTTTCTCGCCGCGACCCTTTGTAACCAAAGATTCTTCAACTCCCTCAGTTCCATAACCAAAGCTGTGATAAATTTGTTGGCTACAGTGTAACTACCTGTCGACTTTTCTTTTCAAACTAGCAGAGTTCCCGACGTTACCCGGTCTAGTTACGGGGCATCCATAAATTACGTGAGGTGTTTTTCGGGATTTCCGGCCCCCTCCCCCTTTTCTGGTGAGACTTGGTATGATCTGGTCCGACTCCCCTCCCCCCCCTCCCCCCCCTCCCCCCCTCGGGTGAGATCTGGTCCGTGAGACCCCCTCTCCCCCTAGGAATCACCCTCGCCTATTTTTTGCACCTTTTTTTAGGTCTCACTCTCCCAAAGCCGGTTACACCCACACTTTACGACGAATATACCCCCCCTAAAATCGACTTTCGCGTCATTTGTAGACTCTTTTTTTTCCTAGCTCTACAGTAAAAAAAAAAAAATTTCCAAAGCCTCACGTGAGATTTCCGGACCCCCCCCCCCTTTTCTGGTGAGACTTGGTGTGATCTGGTCCGACCCCCCTCCTCCCACCTCCCTCGGGTGTGATCTGGTTCGTG
This sequence comes from Vandiemenella viatica, assembly GCA_031002005.1. Lineage (NCBI taxonomy): Eukaryota > Metazoa > Arthropoda > Insecta > Orthoptera > Morabidae > Vandiemenella > Vandiemenella viatica. The sequence goes on from JARYHS010009186.1 coordinate 236,672,898, forward strand.
AGACCTCCCCCCCCCCCTAGGACTCGCCCTCGCATTTTTGAGACCTTTTTTTTTTAGGTTTCACCCTCCCAAAGCCGGTTACACCCACACTTTTCGACGAAAAACCCGCCTAAAATCGACTTTCGTGTCATTTGTAGACTCTTTTTTTTTCCCTAGCTCTACAGTCGAAAAAAAAAAATTCCAAAACCTCACTTGAGATTTCCGGACCCCCCCCCCTCCCCCTTGGTAAAATTTGGTGAGACTTCGCCAGCCCCCTCTCCCCTATTTACCTCACGTAATTTATGGACGCCCCCTTAGTGTTGACTTACCCATACACTTTATTCCCGTAAAGAGAAACGTGTACCAAGTCTCATACAGTAATTAAAAGCAAATCTAGATTCACCCGCCCCCTACCAAGAAAGGAGAGGGTTGAAGTTGATTTAACCGTGCACTACTTATATTCGTCTGAAAAGATTCATGTGTACCAAGCTTCACTGATTTGGTACCGGCCATTACCGGTACTAAACTAAACGCGATTTGGCAGCACAGTTCTAATAATGGGTTGGTTTGGATGCTTTGGTACGGAATGTCAGTTTTCATTTTAGTTCAGGTTACATTTCAACCTAATTATATCTGCTGCTCTCCAAAATGGAAACACGGACCGTACGCGCATTAATACATACAACATACATAAAATGTGTCTGGAATGTGTCCGGCATCACGCATATAATCAGAAAATAAAGGAAAGAATAATTCAAGTTTTGTTTAATATGGAGTATGCAAAATAGTTATTATAGTAAACTCGTTTAATTAAAGACTATGGTCAGAGAAATTATAGTTGTGTCTTTAATACGGAGTATGCAAAATCTAATGGTTCCATATTTGGTATTTGTCACCATACGTTCAGAATTTCATTTAATTCTCCGGCGTTATGTAACGTTGAAACATAAGACATACCAAACCAATCAATTGGATTCTGAGCTTTAAAACGGTGAAGACCGCTTAGAAATATACTCAGTAGTTTCTTAGTTTTTCTAACAAAAAATTAATCCGTTTTTCGTTTTATAGATACAGATACACAAGAGGTTGTATCGTCCCGTGAAAAAGAAACTTACGCCAAACGACGAACTATTAACCTATACGTTGTAATCCATGTAAAAAATGATTATGCATCTAAATCATCAATTCTAATAAAACACCTGTCGGGTCATGCTGTGACGTCACGCACCCGGCCTTCGTTCGCAGACTAACAGCGGTCAGAGAACTTTCCGCTGCTATTCCACAAAGGCCTCTGTTACTACGAGTTGAGAAGTTAGGGCATCTACTTACTTTTCTGTAACGGTCTAACATCTTTTAAATTGCAAACCAGTCACAGAAATAAGTATTTATTTCGTTCAAATTCGCAAATTAATTATTACTAGCTTTCCGTTTCTTCTTAATCGTTTTATGTAGATGTTTCCGGTATATTGTACGTCCGTAGGTATTGCAGTTCAGTAGGATATGAAATACGTACATTACATTATTTTTAAAGAGTTTAGAATTATTTAATAACAATTCTGATTAGTTAAGCAACTGTGAAAACATGAATTTCCAGAACACAGTCATTTTTGCCGGGCTTAAGAGCTCGTGATAACACGTTTAATCACCAAATTCCTTTAAATAGTGTACTAGTTTCAATCGTAGTATTCACGAAATCCCAAACAGGTTTTCCTTGCCTGTTTCCTAAGCCTAAATTTGTTTTGGTCAGATTTTTAAATAGTCCCCGGTGAGCTGCACAGACTTCATGTTTAAGAATGTCTTATCGCATCGAGGTAATGTCATTGCAGCCTTTATGAGTCACGGTGCTTGTGATTACCACTGAGTTGTGACACTGCAGAGTCAGAAATACATTTATGATCTGTCTTTAGAGGGAGCGGTGACTGTGAGATGCTTGCTTTTAACGTACGCGATGGAAATCAGCTTCACTCTAAGCAGTCAGCGAGCCCGTAGTAACAGACGGACATTTCCTAAGCGGCACGCGACAGCTTCGCTGCTCTTACTGCTCGATCTTATCTGCGTACACCGAGCGTGGTGGTGTAACGGATAGCGTTCTGGCCTCGCATTCGGGAGGACGGCGGTTCGAATCCCCGTCCGGGCATCCAGATTTGGGTTTTCCATGGTTTCCCCAAATCAATCCAGGCGAATGCCGGGATGCTTCCTTCAAAAGGCCATGGCCGAATTCCTTCCCATTCCTTGCCCCCATCCTTTCCCGTCTCTAAAGACCACGTTGTTAAAAAGGGACGTTAAACTGTTACAAAAAAAAAAAAAAAAAAAAAAAAATTATCTGCGTACACATGCACAACTCACGAAAGACTTTTAAATCAATTCCCTTCACAAATAGCGCCGTCGGCGGAAAATAGCCTCAAGGCCGTAATGTTGGTTATCAGCTGGTCAGTGCGGGGCCATTCCGTAAGTCACGCGCCACCTGATGCAAGTGGAAATAAAAACTGAAATGCTTTGGGATTCCGTTTACTGGCAGGAATATCTGTGCTCTGCGACATAATGAGCTGCTCTTAAATTAACTTATGCCTATCAATGGGTAGTAAAAAAAAAACCATTAGGTACGATTCATCAGAGCCTTAATACAGATTTAAATTTTTCTTTGCCGGCGTCGGTAGCGCAGGGGCTAGAGTGCTAGATCCGCGTGCCGAAGGTCGCCGGTTCGAATCCGGCCGCGGGCATGGATGTTTAAGTGTTGTGTGTCTGTATGAATGTCCTGTCCGTCCTGTGGTGTCCATACTTACAAGATACTGAATATAAACACTGCATGGTGACTTATTCACATTGAGCTGGCTGTATGGCCTCAGCAGCCGAAAGCCATTTAAAAAAAAAAAAAAAAAAAAAAAAAAAAAAAAAAAAAAAAAAAAAAATTCTTTATCGTTCCAGGATGGTAGGGCTATATATCGAAGGAAAATGAAGGTAGATTGATAAAAATAGTTAATTTATTCTTTATCTCCCCAGAAAACGATGTGATTTTCATAAAGAGTCGCAAAGAGGTTCTGATTACTAGATAAGAAGTAAAGAAAAGGGATGCATTATTGGGGACGATTAATAAGAACATTTATACCGAAAGTTTTTGGTGGTTTTTACGTAAGCGGCATATGCGACTTTAGAACCGACTTGTTGAGTAAACAACTAATAGAAAAAAATTCTCTGTGCAATTTTACATGTTCTGCTCTTCTTGTTGATCACCTTTTCCCAAGTTTTAATCATCATTGGCAGGGTAATATTTGTAAATTTGGTTTTACAGACTCGAGTCCTTGCTGACCCCAATTTTTTTTTTTTTTTTTTTTTACTTATGGCTTTACGCCTGGTCGACATCGAGGTCATTAGAGGCGGGATGGGATTGGGGGCAAGGAACGGGAGGGAATTCGGTAATGGCCTTTGAAGGAAGTATCCCGGCAGTCGCTTGGAGTGATTTTGGGAAACCATAGAAAACTCAAATCTCGATGGCCGGACGGGGATTCAAACCGGCGTCCTCCCGAATGCGAGGACTGAACGTTAACCGCTCTCCCACCACGCTCGGTATGACTGACGCCAGCCATTTCATACCTATCGCCCGGTCGTACGACGTGCTAGTGGATGAAATGCAGTGTTGCCATCTGTCTGAGAAATGTTTAACTATGTTCTGTGTGTAACAAGTGTATTTTTTGTTTGTGAGATGTGTAGTATAGGAGGCGGAGATTGGGGACCGTCCCGGCAGTAACCTTGATGGCTGCGAAAATCCGCAGTCAGTGCGGCCTGTACGTGGTGCTTGGGCTCGTGCACGATCCCGTTGTATCTCCCCTATCCACGTGCACCCCCTCAGCGCACTGAGACACACTATGTTTTTAGTGTTTCAGTAATTAGAGTATAAGATTCTAGAACAGAATGGTTGAGTAAATAACTAAATAAATTATTAGTGATGTAAAAAATAAACCTATGAGCAATTAAACTTGTGAGGGGGCGTCAATTAATTACGTGAGGTGAAATGGGGGGTCAGGCGAAATCTCACAAAACCTCACCAAGGGCGAGGGGGAGGTTGGAAAGGAAATCTCACTTGAGGTTTTGAAATTCTTGTAAAAAAAAAAAAAAAAAAAGTCTCAAAATGTTGCGAGGTCCTTCATAGGGGGTATCTCACGTCAATTTTCAGGGGGGGGGGGAGGGTCCGACAAAATCTCACCAAAAGGGGAGGGGGGTCCGTAATTCAGGAAAAACACTTCACGTAATTAATGGATACTCCATGATCAGCTTTTGTAAATAGCGATCGGGGGATCTTTGGGAAGAAAGGGCTAGTGTTAAACACAATAATTCAGACTATTATGCAAATTTACTTGTTTTATATGAATAGTTTCAAAAGACTTTATCTATCTATGGTTTTTCGAGTTTCAGGAGTCTTAAGCGCCATAAGTCGTTATTGGGTGCAGCTACAAACGGAAGACAATTACAACCACTTGACTAAATCATGGACATACATTAACAACTACCCAATACCAAATTTTAGACAAAATTGCAACAGAATAATATGAAAATGAAGATTATTTTTTTGGAGAAAGCTTTTATGTAAGCAAAATGGAATGGATCAATTTCAGAGACTCGACTCATTATCGAGGTATAGGATAAATGACAAAAACAATGGAAGAATACAAACCCAAAATGAATGTAACTCAGAAGAAAGTGTGTAGTGGAATTTCGATCGGGGTCTTTGCTCTATTACAATCAGTAATAACAATGACAATATTCCTGCACTAGAATTTCTTCTTAAACAACTCTCGGAATATTCTGTTTTACACGGCCACTCCATGTTCACTCCTGCTAGGTATTAATACCAGTGCCTTGGGTTTACCAACGGGTATACTTAACAGATGGTTCACTTCTTCTGGAATACTTCGAAAGTAATAGGAGACAGTACGAAATTTTGCTGATAAATGCTAGATTTTAAGAAATCTGTCAAGTTGAATTTGGCACTGAAGTATGATATCAAGTGTTTTAACTTCTGTTCAGAATCTGGCATTTTATAATTACAAATAATAACTTTTTTTCAGTAACATATCATCCCATTTTTATAATTCTTGAGATACCAATGTTATGAACTATACCTTCTTTTCCTCAGTTATTTCCCGTCCTTTATGACTACGAGGTGTAAAACACTAAGGAAAAAAGATCGATTTTAATGTATCGTAATATCGTTTTTCGTTTTGGTAATTATATTCAGCTAAGCAAATTAAAAAAAAAAAAGATCCATAAACTGTATTTTGTAACAAAACGAAAATGGCTGTTTTAACGATAGAGTAGGTGTGTTAGCGGGAAATGCTAATTAATGGAAATGTATTAGCGTTCCCCATTTACATACTACAGTAAAAGACCGAAATAGGTGATAAAGTCTCATTTCCTATGTTGTATCCGTAAGCTATATATCATCCAAAAGAATCAAATAATTAAAATGTACTAGTTTTGTTGTGTTTTTTTCAGGATAGTATCATTATTCGGAGTTTTTGAAAGCGATATTTTTAACCACCGAGGAACTCGTTCGTTTGGCTCTACTCGTGAATAAACCTTTTCGCTCGTGGGCAATTTAACTATAGCCGTTTCACTAACGTATATTGTAAGTATGTCTGAAATAGTATTCTGAAGACACATTTTGTCTAATATGAAAAGAGCAGTCTGCAAATAAACTTTCTTTTCTTCGGGAAAATTGATGAACCGTCAGAAAATGCTACAATTGGTTTCGCCGCCGAAATAAACACATGAATACGCCCTTTCATTCCCACCGCATGAAAGTACTGTGTGTCCGTTTTTTGTATAGACGGTTCATTAGGGCTCCATCGCTCATTGGTCGACTTATTTGTGTCAGAGATTGCCCCTTCCTCTGCTCGGTAGGCAGCCGGCAACGCGGACAATGCACCCGCTCGATGGAGCCAAGGCTGGGCGCCACCCGCCGTTCGTGAAAATAGCTGCGAGAGATATTAATTTGTCTCGAGTTCGCGTGGGCCCCCGCAGAGACTGATCGGGGCCGTGTCGCGTGTTGCGGCTATTTAAGGAGATGCCGCGGCTGGTGGGGGTGGTGGCGGGAGTGGTGGGGGTAGTGTCGAGAGAGGTGGGGGTTTAGGTGGGCGAGGGAGTCCGCGTGGACGACAGAGCTAATGGAGAGCTGCGAAGACAGAAACCGTCAGGCGACGCGACTTCCAGAACTTTGCCGGATCGGTCGCGTCATATAACCTGTTGTGCCAGCGGAGAACAACTGGAAAACTTTGCGGCCCTCCCAGACTGTCGGCCTGTCAGGCGATCTCGTAAACTCCACAAAATGCTCGGTTTTCTTTCGGTCGCTCTCAAATGCTTTTTCTGTTGCGCCTTTTTCAACATTTAACCATTTAACTATCGAAGCGCGTCAAAATATAATTCCTTTTTAAGGCCAATATTTCAAATACATATATATGTTTATCTAAATCGTAATTAGAAATTAAATTCTTAAATGTATATTAAATTTCAAATACCTTATTATAAGTTAGCAAGGCCACAATAATAAGTTTCTAGTTTTATATTTGATACAGTGACTGAAGTCGAATTTTGAATTAGGCAAGTGTCACTTAAATTGCAATCAACCTGAGTAACCCTTTCTTTTTACGACCATCGACCAAGCCGGAAACTTCTCCTCACTTGTGTCGAAGCTGAAAATAAGCATAAAGATAACTTAAAACTTAACAACCCTGTTAATTTAAGATGGTTTAATTAATACGATAATTAGATAGTCCACGAAACGTTTCAATTTAAACTAGTTTATTTTCATAAACACGTCGTCAAAGATACTGGTTACATGCAATTCATACAATTCAGAGATTGCATACTACACTTTTTCCACAGACAATACAGTACTTCGCCGTCGTATATTGAGTCTGTTTAAACTACTTCCGTTCTTCTGCTGATTTCTTTATACAGGCTCTATCGAAATTTCTAGAACACTTCAACAGCTTCCGACAGAGATTTCTCCAACATTAACAATACTTAAACAATTGAAACATATTAAAAAAACAATCATTATTAATACATAATCATTTAACATCAATACAAAATGGTCAGAAATGGAAATTAAAGATACTTAAAAACAAAATTATTCACAGAAATCATTTTAAACTGTAGAAAATTGTCCTTTAGACATCGTAACTTGCATTAATACATGGAATTACCAACATTTAATCAGTTCTCCTGCACAATTCTGTTCTTAAACATATTGAATGGCCTTTAAATAATTTCTTTTCATAAAACAAAGTCTATATATATTGATTTACAGGAAATTACAAAAAAAAACCTACAAGATCATATTCAACCAATCTCTAGCTTACTATAAGTACTTCATAAAATCCAATTCCATTTAATTTCAGGTTTGAGGGCTGTTACAATAAGCTCGAGTCGTTGTACAGCAATCCAGATTTTCCATGGTTTCCCAAAATCACTTCCGATGAATAGCGGTATGGTTCCTTTAGAAAGACCATGGCCGAATTACTTCCCGTTCCCTGCCCTATTTCTTTTCCGCCTGTAATGCCGGCGAATTCAACGAGTCTTAAAGTCATAAGCAATAAAAAAAAGCGTACCTGTGTTTTTCATCATTTTATTATTTCAGTCGAACATATGAGAGAAGATAATTGACGGGCTTTAAACGACAATCTCTCCTCCAACATCAAAATACGATTTTTAAAGAAACCAGAAAACAAAATTATTTCCCCAATAGCCCGTCCTTATGTTTTAAATGTAAGTTTTTCGATACCCCATTAGTCAGGAGATGCTGCGAACGCAGAAGATAATCTGGGCGTTAAAGGTGCGAATATCGATATCGTACTTTTTAACTACTTTTGTTCAGTGACCCAGAAAACAAGTTATCAAATTCAACATGAGGGCGATATTTTTCCCGGAGTTGAGAATTGATATAATGTTCTCGGGTGACTAACGGAAAGAGCATCGTGTTTACACCCGACCGAAATCTGACACCATCCTCTTCACCAGAAAATGGCGACCGAGTTTTCCATCGCCGAAATGCCGTGTACAAACGCCTTGTTCGCTAGGCTAGACACCTGTGGACATGTTAATACTTCGAGTTGTTTGCATTTTTTACTTACCAATTATCAATTTCCCAGTCGACAAATACTATTTGCTTGTTATATACTGAGGTATTCTCTTCATAGTCAAAGTCAACCATAATACATGAACGGTTATTGCCAGAGCAAATTGTGTACGGTATTCACATTCCTCTGTCACTCCCACGTCTATTAGACCAACGTTATTGCATTAAAGAAACGTTTCTTGGAAAGGGGGATTGGGTAATTTTCCCATAAAGCGATTAATGTTGGCACGTGTTTAAGAAAGTTTTATTAGCTGAGTTTGATGGTTATTTGTAGTGAGAGCTTCCTGCCGCCCCTACAGTTTGTATTGATTGCCAGGACGATAAGCAGAGACTGATAAAATTACAAAAGGAATTACAGTTAGGAAAATTGTTATCAGTAGAATCCCAACCAAAATTTAAGGTACATCTACAAAACGATGCGCGGTTGGAATGACTTAATGAAGAAAAAATGGTGAAAAGTTTTGCGTTTTCTCAGTGTGTGAGAATGTAAAAAGAGGATGTGAGTTATAAAAACACATAGTGACATCTTTACAATTTAATATCCAGTACCGACATAGCAAAAGTCTAGGTGGATTCAATGTTATATTAATTAATGTAGAATACAGTAATAATTTGACTTTTATAAAATTATTTTAACGAAAGTAAGCTATAGCGATTTTATTATTATTATTATTATTATTGTTTTTTTTTTTTTGTCGCTTCGAAAGTTTAGCTTTTCTAATACAGTTCTAGCAGGTATTGTGTATTTTTATAAGACGAAAGATATGTTTGGAGTTGATATATAAAAAGGTTGCGTATTTGGGAAAAACCATGGCACGACTACATAATTAGTTAGTTTTTTTTTATTATTATTGAAAGTAGCGTAATTAAACACAAAGTTTTATCGAATGGCAGTTTGGACATTCGTGACAGTGACATAATGAGTACACAGAATTATCCCTCTTGTTCGCAAGCGTTAGTTGGCAGCCTTGGCTAAAAACAATATTTGGAACAGCACTTAAGGCGAAATGTCGCGACAGACATTCATCATGTTTGTGATGTCGGGTGGCAGGAAAGTGAAAATGGCTGCAGAGTTAATAAGGGATCTTATTTACAAAATAAAACAATACAAAACATTATTACAGCTATACACATATAATTCTTTTTCGGGTTTTTGCTGCATCTTTACCTTTTGCTGTACACGTTTCAGTCCTCATCTGGGATCGTCTTCAGGGCACAAATTAGAATAAGGAGATCATCAGGTTCAATATGTGATAACGAAATCCTTTTACAACCAAAGAATTTTTAGAAGGTAAAATAAGGGAATGTATTGAAAATTTTAAACATAGTAAAAATGTAAATAATGTTATGTATTATGGACTGTGTGATATGCGTAAATGATCACTTCGGGATAAACGTGATGTCTAAATATATTTATATATATATTATATATATGTTTCTTTTACAGAAGGAGAAATACCCATTCATACTAAAAAACAAAAAAAGGTGGGAAAACAACAGCTGCCAAACGACAAGTATGAGAATGTAAAAATATTACAACTATTAAAATTGTTTACTTCAAGATAACTACGTGCACATTTTTTTACTAATAAAAATTATTAACGTGAACTCTGTATGAATGTAACTTGGTGATGGTACGTTGTTATTGCATTAGTTACCTTAACCATAGCAGCCTTAGTTGATTAATTGATTCAGTTATATTTACATTTAATATGACTCAGTGTGTACAACTCTGTAACGAGCGTTTTTCTTCCCTTGCGTGGGGACGTTGAATGTTAAAACACTGAACGAAGGAAATAGAGAGAGAAACTGGCAGAAAGCAGTGACCTAAATTTCGACAGTAATTTTTCCCAACTTTTCGGGTACGTTATACATGTGAAAAGTTTGAGGGAGCTGAATAGCGGCGCAATAAATTTGATTGCAGTTTGACGGTGAGTTTCATGGGAATCCTTGTGTAATACAGGGCTGGAAGGACTTGTTTAGAAATTCAGCGCGATCTGGATGTTATTTTGGCTTGGTGCGCTGAGTGGCAACTTATTCTAAATTGTAAAAAGTGCAAGACAATGAGCATAACTAACAAAAAGAATCCAATTGTTCAGAAATACGAGTTAAACAATACAGTTATTGATATGGTCGATTCTATGAAATATTTGGGAGTAACAGTACAAAAGAATATGAAATGGGACATACACATTAATTCGTTAGTAGGTAGAGCTAATTCTAGGCTGCGATTCCCAGGTCGAGTCTTGAAAAATTGTAATGAACAAACAAAGGAGATAGCGTAAAAATCTCTTGTGCGTCCACATTTGGACTACTCTTGTTCCGTTTGAGATCCGTTTCGTAAGGGGTTGATTGACAGTATAGAGAAAGTACAGAGAAGAGCCGCTCGATTCGTGACCGCTTGCTACAGTCCATATGAAAGCATCACATAACTGATTAGTAGACTAGGTTGGGAGTCTCTGGTAGATAGACGACACACGTTTCGTTTAAACTTATTGGTAAACATGCGTACTCCCACTTTCACTTTTGAGTGTAGTGAAATACTTCTTCCACCAACCTATTTGAGTCGGAAGGACAGGAAAGATAAAATTAGAGAAATAAGGTGCCGAACTGATTCTTATATGAATTCTTTTTCCCTCGTACCATTAGGGATTGGAATGCACAGCAAAGAGATTAGCCTTGGTGCTGAGCACCCTCTGCCACCCACAATTTTGTGAATTGCAGAGTATATATGTAGATGTAGATGTTTACAAGTACCACTGTCGGATCTAAAACTAAGAGATTACCTTTGAAAATCAAACAGCTGTTTCGACAGCTTAACAGTCTTTCTTTATTATTTCGATGACACCATTTTTTATCAACACCGACCTTCCAGTAGTTAAGTTTTTTGACGGTTAACGTCAGTGATTGTAAGTTTTGCAATTGACAGTCAGGAAAAATCATTCTACACTTTCGAATTTCATTAAACTTGGTCTGCTACCTTTTGTTCAAGATTTCGGACAAGATCTGAATAGGACTCGCCCATTAACAATTCCAGTCGAAGACGGTAGGCACAATTTATGGACACCAGGTGTTTGTGTATCTTCCGCTGCGATGGAGGGTTGCTAGTGGCAAGGATGAGACGCTGTTGCTTCGATATCGATCACCAGACTTAAGATCTGTGGGATTACCTTAAAAATCACGTCTTTAACCCTGTCTACCTGTGACTATTCCAGATCTGAAGGTGCATATCAGAGCCCGATTTATAAAAAATCACGTGACAGGAGTGTAGCTTGAATAGTTTTATATTTAAAATGAGTTCATTATTCGCAACCACACCCAATTCTAGCAACTGGTAACCGAATGTGAAATCAATTAATTGTACACTAATTAGCTTTTACAGTGAAATTTCCCAAAAAGCATCTTTAATTTAGTTTCCAAAACGACTGCCAGTAATGGCAGTGGGATTATTATAAGTGGGGCTTACAATGTTTTATCTCTGTGCATTATATCGCTTGTGATTAACGTAATTACGTGGTACGTTGTACAGAGAGAGAATTCACGTTGTTACATCATCTTTCTCCTTCTACTGACAACCTTCCGAAGTGCTTAACAACAGCAAAGCGGGGATAATAATATAAGCTGCTGGTGATGATGTTTTATAAGACGATATCATGCTGATATTTTTTCCTTTTGGAGTTTATTTGGGAAAATTGGAGCAGCAATAATTCGGGTGCAATCACAGGCTTGCAAACTTCGTCCTAGGCATTTTTTCCTCATTAATGTTGACGAATACTGGGGTAATCTTAAATTAATTTTCAGAAATACTGGTTTTACTAAAAGAATACCACCAAAGAGAGTGCATTAAAGATTAGGGCATTAGCAAACGACATTAACTTCAACAATTCGAGCTTTTAAGCGAAGTGCAGTATGGTTACAGTATATCTTGTAAGTGTTTGATATGATTGATGATATTTTCGATTATTTATTAAATAAATCTGCAACCATGTGAAAAATTTATAAGAAGATATCTATCAACAAAATATTGAAGAAAGATTTTGGACTAAATATAAATCAAAGCTAGATTAAATGTAATTAAGTATAAAAATAGGATTGAATGCGATAGGAGAAGTAAGTGAATTTTACTAGTTGGGAAGTAAAATTACAACTGATGGCCGAAGCAGGAAAGATTTTAACAGCAGAATAGCACTAGCAAAAATAGCTTCATGAAAAAGATAAATCTATTAGTTTCACATATTGATCTAGGATTTAGAAAGAACTTTTTAAAACTCTATGTGTGGAGAAAATCATTTTATGGTAAAGAAGCATGGACTTTAAGAATACCAGAAAGAAAGAAAATTGAAGCATTTAAAATGTAGTGTTATAGAAGGCTGCTGAAAATAATATAAATCATCTTCCAAACTATTCACACAATACTTTTATAGCCACTTGCCATCTAAACAATCTTGGTCATCTATGCGTTTATATTATCATCCTTGTTAATGAATCGGTGATAAAATCATCATTCTCATTAGAATTGGTCCATCTTAAACCACAATTCTCACTTCAGTCAGTCCATCTTCAACAAAACTTCTCTGCTTTCTTCTTGGCACCTCGTTTGCTCCTTGCTCCCAAAGATGCTCTCAGAAAGCAGTTATTATCTATTAATCGTCATATTAATATCAATAATAGTATCATTTTTACACGTCCTTTACAACTTTTAGGTCGCATTACAAAACATTGCAAGTAGGGTGTTTATTTATACAAGTAAAAGCTGGTTCCTCCGGACGTGCAGCCATTCCACGATTCTCCTACTAATAGCTCTGTCAGAGATACTGTTGTTCGCGTAATCGCAGCCACGCCGTTGACCTGACAGTTGACGCGCCTCTCTGCAACAGGTGCTCGCGCGATATGCCCGAATGCCGACTCCACACGTTCCAGCGAGCCTCACGAATCACCAGCCGCTACGAGCCTTGTTGCACTCACTGGCGGGGCAATGTGAATCACTATCGACCAGTGCAAATGGATGCAGATCAGATTCCACGATCCAGCGACAAGTAATGCTTCTAGTTAGTCTATTCACATATGAACCACAAGCTCTAGGGCTCTTTTCACACTATACGGTTTTTACCGAACGGCAAAAAAAATCGTACGGCGAAATTCTTTCAGTGGCGTGAAGGACAGCATGGCCGCTTTCACATTACAGGGCGACGGCAAAACGCCGTCCGGTCGCCACGTGGCAGCCGTCCACTGTCACTGCAACACACGGCAGCCGCATGGCGACAGATCTGGATGTTATTTCGGAATGGTGCCGTAAATGGCAGCTTACACTTAACTGCAGAAAGTGCAAGGCAATGAAAATAAGTAAGAAAAAGACCCCCTTTGCTCACGAGTACAAAGTTAACAATTCATTTGTTGACACTGTGGATTCCCTGAAGTATCTAGGCGTAACAGTACAAAGCAACATAAAATGGGACTTACATATAACTTCCGTCGCAGGCAAAGCTAATTCTAAACTACGATTTATAGGTCGTATTTTGAGAAGTTGTAATTCTCATACAAAGGAAATAGCGTACAAAACACTAGTGCGTCCGCATTTGGAATACTGTTGTGGAATTTGGGATCCGTATCGCAAGGGATTGATTGACACGTTAGAGAAAGTACAGAGGAGAGCCGCTCGATTCGTGACTGCTAGTTACAGTCCTTACGTAAGTGTTACAGAGCTGATACGTGGGTTAGGCTGGGATTGTTTGGCGGACAGATGACGTCGTTTTCGTTTGAATTTATTGGAGAATATGCAAAAATCTTTAATTTACGAGTGCAACGAAATACTTCTTCCGCCAACCTATTTAGGTCGCAATGACAGAAGGGATAAGATTCGAGAAATAAGATGCCGTACTGATACATTTATGTATTCCTTCTTTCCTCGTTCTGTTCGGGATTGGAATGCACTGAATTAGGATTGGTGCTTAGCACCCTCTACCACCCACAATATTTGTGATTTTCAGAGTATAGATGATAGATGTAGATGTAGAAAACTCAATGGTGCGTTTTCACAGTAGGTTTTAAATCGTACCGTCGTGCTCTCGAGACATTGTCGTCGGTGTTTGGCTTTGTATTACTTCGTTATTTCTTCAAAAACATGTTTGTTGTCTTCTGTGTATTTGATTCTGCTGTGTTATATTGTTCAGTAAAGGAATATTGAGTTAATTTACGGTCATTTTCTTTCAGTGTCCAATATCTTAATCACCTATTACGAGAATATAGAACAGTATAATATAGTATAGGATGCACAAAAATTATATATATGTACATATATCTTTCGTCGACGGTTATATAACATTGATTATAATGAATCGTAAACAAATAATTTCATTAAACAACGCACCACTCAACAACACGGAGCTTGTGACAGAAAAAAGCCGTACAGAAACCGTACAATGTGAACGGGTATGTCACTTTCGGATTTGCACCATTCTAGTTTCTACCTTTCGGTTAAAACCGTATAGTGTGAAAAGGGCATAACTGAACACCAGTCGCGGAATTGTTATAACAGGGCATCATAGTAAGAATGGAACTGCAAAAACTTAAACCCCACTAAGCTGTCGCCATTCTTTTTATACATGTATCGACACAGAGCGCTGACGACTGCTGAGATATGCACAATTTTCGGCACACAAGTGGCTTGTATTAGTCAAATTTGAAGGAACATCCACAGAACTTTCAGTGTTGTTTTTTTTTTTTAAATCGAAGTAGCTAAAACACGCAACTTTTAAATATCCGCTTTGTTTTCTTACCTGTCAAACACAATTGTCACAGCGAATTCCCAACAGTAGGTGACAACTTTAGATTCACATCCGCCGTTTGGTTGTAATTGCAAGCTTACTAGGTCACAGTTCCCTCTTACGAAAATTCTTCAGTACATTGATATCGAACATTTTCACTTCTCCGTATATGTCCTATCTGCATCATAAATACTTATAAAATACCAGCTAGGTCATCGCGTATGTAACGTTATGACGTCATGCGTCCGCTTTCTTCGGTGGGCCAATAAGAGCCTCAGATGTTTCCATAGATAACCTATAAATGCAAGTTACCTTTTTGTTTCTGTAATGGTCGAATGCGTTTTAAATTCGAAACCAACCACCAAGGAAAGGAATTATTAATTGAGGAGCTGTCGAACAAAACGTAGTAGTTACACAAATCCAAATTTTACAGGAAGATCAAAAAAATAAATAACATACACGCAGTGGGATTTTGTGTTGGTTTTTTATTTACTCATATTGTGTTCTGAACTTTGTTTGATATATCGTAAAATCAAAATTCTTATCTCTAATAATGCGGAACATATACAAATTTGAAAAAAAAATCAGCTATGCAGTTTTCTTTGCCACCTATGCAATTATTACGTTTTGATTGCCACCAGGATACAATTAAGTCATTTTGATTGCAAAAACGCTAAATTCTTTGTTAAGTTAGGTTAATCAAAGCATAAGTAGTTTAGAAAACATTTATTTAGTGTAGTCTAATAATATTTTAACTTATTAATCATTAAAAAAAATTAAGTCTCATCTGAAAAACAGTCACTTCTCTCGTAAATAAAAAAAAATCATCACCGCTTTCTTTATATACTGAACTCAATGTGCATTTTCTCACAATCACAACCTTCGTCATGCCCATCTTCCTTACATCCTTCTTCATTATCTTCCCTTACCCTCATTGCTTTCCTACGGGTTTCCTAAAATATTTTTATACCAACATAATTCTTCATACGTTTACTTCCGAAATGCTTTTGTAAGAATACTATTACTTACAGTATTATAACAATACTATACTGATTACTCTTTCTGCTGATAAAACAAAAGCAAGTGTTGCCTGATTAAAATCAGTATGGAAAATGTAAAACAAATGCATGCTACTTATTTCATTTTGATTTACAACAGACGAATTTGTATGGAAAATATTCCATTTTCAACGAAATCGGTCGAAATCACAAACCTTGGTCCCTTTTGCTATAAAATGAGATTAGATTCAGCGGGCCAAAAACTACGGGATTAAAATAAACAAGTGTTTCGACCAGGATTGTAATTATTACGTTCTGTTCGTCTGCTCCTCATTTATTAATTTCTCTTTTGCTTATTTATATTTCTTCAACGTAGATATTTTCGTTACATACTCTGACTTGGGTTTTATAGTAAGTAAACAGATAAGTTGCTGATTTAAGATTTTGTATTAATTCAATAGTTTTTTCCAATCAAATTAAAAATTGAAACCAATCATAAAGAAAGGTATTTACTTTGTTTAAATCTACCTGTCAATTATGAAGAGGGTTCTACAATCTACATCTGCAATTAACAGTTTTCTGGGTGGCAGAGTGTGTTTTTCACCAAAGCTAATCTATACTCAATGCATTCAAACCCCGAGTAGCACGAGAAAACTAAAAAATACATGTAAGCATCATTACGGCATCTAATTTCTCTAATCTTATCTATCCTGACACTGAAACCCAAATAAGTCGCACTCATAAATGAAAAGAATTGTTCGCATATTTGCCAATAAATTCAACATACGTCGCCTGTCAACTATATAATCATAGCCCAACCTACGGAACAATTCTGTCAAGCCTTGTTAAGGACTGTAACAAGCAGTCACAAAGCAAGCGCCTCTTCTCTATATTGCTAAATAAATAAGCTGCAGCCGAAATGTGTACAACATTATTATTATTATTATTATTGTTTATGGCTTTAAGCATTGGCGACGTCGACGTGTAGATCATTAGAGGCAGGAGAGTACTGGGGACAAGGAAGTGGAAGGAATTCGGCCATGGCCTTTTGAAGTAAGTATTCCGGCATTTGCCTGGAGTGATTTGGGTAAACCATGGAAAAACGAAATCCTGTTGCCAGGACGGGAATTCGAACCAGCGTCCTCCCGAATGTGAGGCCAGAGCCGTACCGCTCACCCACCACGCTCGATATGTAACATTACATCTTTACAAGATCACAGTTAATAACAATTCTATTTAGCAAGTAAAATTTGAGGAAACGAATTTGCAGAACAAATCGCCGTTTTTGACGGACTTAGAAGTTAAAATTTCGTATTTAACTACGAGAGAACTTTAATAAGTATTTGTGGGCTGCAGAAAGTAAGTTTTTGAAAGCCTTACATACTCTGAGGTATGACTAAGATCTCAGTTATTTAGTAGTGATTTACAAGGACTACAATCAGTGTTTGCAGGTTCGGTAACCGCACCTCTGAGTTAAACGAACCTCGGCGTTGCTGTGCGTAGAGTTGGCAGCACTGCGCATTTGGCCGCGACAGTTGTCAGCCTGCCGCCGTTGTTTGCATTGTTCTGTGTCGACCGTGGGCAGGACTCCTCCACCGTTCGTCTCTCATCACACGCCCACACACGCACACACACACACACACACACACACACACACACACACACACACACACACAGAAGCCGTCCCGGTGTCTGACTGAACCGCAAACACAAACGAGGCGCTACGGAGAGCGGGACACGACAAACAGCTCTGTCCCTGCGAAGTACACACTGCAGGTCGGGCGCCGAGGTCGAAGTGCTCTGCCAATAACAGAGAAAGGGAAAGAGACAAAAACTGTAATTTCAGCACAGCTCGTGCCTGTAATAAACCAATATGACAATCATCTCACACTCCATAAAATTATCTGCAAAATTAACGAACGCAAAAATACAAAATTCTCCGTTTCCCAGATTGAAATTTCATAAAATCACATGCTATAGCCTTTATGGGTGAGCTTGTTTTTCGCTATTTCTTTTGCCAAGGCACCGTTTCTCCAGTGTATTTTTTAAATCTAATTAGTTTCTGATAAAATATTGTCCTTCCTGTTGTTCCCAGACTAATTTTGTGTTGTCAGTTAAGATGCTTTTCAATCAAAATATATATATATCTTTTTTAACTATCATCGCTTCTTTCAAACACGGAATTAATATAATACATGCTTGAAAATTCTTTGATTTTATAACGAAGAAAACTACAGCGATTGGTATTAAAATGTAGCGCTTGTTCTTATGAATTTGGTAATGTTTTCATCCTCCTTGTGTTGTTGAACTAGAATCAGATACTGTAAGCGGACACAATGCAAATGGTACTAGCGAAACAGATACATATATTAGTACAACTATAGATATCTTTTAACATAGAAATAAACGTCTGACCACATTAAGCAATCCTTTGCTTGATTTCATACAAACATTTTTATACGGTGTTGTAATAAGAACGCAAGATATGAAATCTCAGTAAGAAAAGAATTGCGGTGTTCATTGATTTATAATGTACACAACTGGGTATTATATAGGGAACAACACATCTGGTATATGGACGCCACGGCTTTAACGTTCACTTCAGAAAAAGTTTTAATAACTGTTTTGTATAAATGTCGGCAGATTGATTTCATTGATACGGCGATTAATTTTGGCCTTGAATGCTTGGGTACTCGTGGGCTTCTTGGGCTAAAACTGAGACTCAGAAAACCACACAGAAAAAAGTCCATAGGTGTCAAATCTCAAGACGGAGGCGACCAATTCTTGACACCAAAACGAGAGAGCGCACAACCAGGAAACGACTCTTGCAAAATCGTCAATGTTGCAGGGGGGGGGGGGGGGTTAAAGCAAATGGCACCGTCCAGCAAAATTCAAGAGCAATATCTCTAATTGAAGCACTAAGAAGTGGGTTATCATTTTACAATAACTTTTTCCATTTACCATTAATACATTAGCTGCCTCGTCTTCAAAGAAACATGGTACAATGATTCCCCCACTCCACAAAGGGTACCAAACGAGTTTGGATGCATTTGATTCTACTGAACCATTAGTGGATTTTCTCAGCCCCAATTGCGGAAATTTTGGCGTTAACATAACGTGAAAATCGGTCTATTCTCTGAAGACGATTTTGTCCATAAAATCTGCATTCACCTCATATTGAGCAATGATCCCGTTGGTGAACTTTCTTCGCTATGCAAGGTCTGTTGGCAAACGTTAAGTCAATTGGATTTTTTAATCATAGGGATACGAATATTCATTGAGAATACGATGAAGAGTGGCTGCTGAAATGTACAGTTCTTGTGCACCATGATGGATCGAGGAACCTGGACTCTAGCCCACGTTCTCGCGAATTGGTGCGATGTTTTCTTCTGATCGACCATTGCGAGCTTGTGTCGGTTCAGTTGTTGATGTAAAACACACGATAGCTTCGATTTTTACGATTATTCTTTTCACAGTTGATGAATTCAGAATATTGGTTCTACCGAAATTGATTGAAATTTACGAAACGTCGCAACCAAATATCCACCATTTTGATAGTAAAGTCTAGCGCTTAAGATGCATTATTGTATCGTGTAGCCTCATATGTTTACTAACTACCGTCTGGTTCCTATCGATCTGTCGCAATTACCACCGTATCGAATCATAATAGCCAAATTGGCGCGCTATTCAGATCTTGTGCTCTTATTGAAACACTCTTAATAAAACAAATGGGAGGCATATCTTTCTTATTTCCCGCAGTAGGCTCCAGATTTCACGTAAATATTCTTCTGTCACTCATGATTATTTTTTTATATTTTATAACGATGCCCGTTTTTCATTTTCTCGTCTCAGTGTCCAGTACCGTTTGAGATGTAGATGCGGATGAGAATGTAGAGGAAAAGCTGGAGGGATAAATTGAGTAATGTTGAAATGCTGGGAAGGGTTGGTGAAAGGAGGGGAAAGAAAAGAAAGAAGAACTGGATGGGACACTTGCTGAGAGAGGAGTGCTTGCTGAAAGACTCCTGGAAAGGACTAGGAGAGTGAGAGGAGAAGGAGGTGCAAGAGTACAGATAACATCAGACAAATCGGCAGCTACATGGACATGAAGAGAAGCGCATAAGACAGAAGAGCATGGAGAACAGCCATGTGAAAACCTGGCTCAGGGCATAACACTGATTCCCTGTTGCAAATTTGAAGTAAATTTTCGTGTTATTCCTGTCAGTTTATATTTCAGTCCACAGACCGTGGGGTCTGGATTTGACTCTCTGATAGTGAGTGATGCAGCCAGCATACTGCTCTGGTCCAGCTCGGACTAATCTGCGAACGAGCACTCGTGGTAGTGAGCCTCGCCCACTGTGACACCTGGCGGGCCAGCTCTGCCTCGGTGTCACCACGACTTGTATCTGCCTCAGCTCACTTGCCGCTTGGGCTCAGACATCAGACTCATCAACACTTGTTACTGTCATAAGTTCCCTCCACTAACAAATGAAACAATCCCGTGCGTCATTTTTTTTCCTTAAAGCTTTACGCCTCGTCGACGACGACTTCAGTAGAGGTGGGAAAGAACTGGGGGGCACTGAACTGGAAGGAATTCATCCATGCCTTTTTGAAGGAACCATCCCGCATGGAAACAATGGAAAACCCAAGTCTGGATTGCCGGATCTGAGTCCTTCCGAACGCGAGGCCAGAGCGTTAAGGCTCAACTACCACGCTCAGTCCGGGTGTCTTAAATATGACCCAGCCTGCTGTGTCCCCTTTCTGTGTTACGATTATTTAAATTTATTTCCTCATTTATTTCTTTCCCCGATTTCATCTATTCGTTTATAATTCAAAGCCTTTCTGTAGAACCATGATCTGAATGCTTTGATTTTTCTTCTTTCTGATAATCTAAAAGTCGAAACATTCATTACGTTTTGTGCTCCATACATACAGGTTTACTAAGTTCTTTTTGTGTTTTGTACCAATGTTTACAGCTAGAATATTCCTCACTGCAAAGGAGATAAATTTTTTTTTTTGTATAATAGTAAACTCAACTAAAATGTGTGGCCCACATCAAACATGGCGGGACGCTGATGTCAAATAATTCTGAAGAACGGTTGCATCTATGTTTCAAAATAATGTAAGGAATTAGCATCCTGAAATCTGTGAATGTCCACACTGCTATTTGTCTCTTTTGTTACTGAAATACATTTTATCATGACTAGTAAAAAAAAAAAAAAACGATGCGTTGGAAATTCGGAATTAGTTTGTACACCGTGGAGGTCAGTATAATCAAATAGCACTCTGCAATTCATAATTTAAATGCAATTACGTTTTATTTTATTTCAGAAACTAGTAATAACAGAACGTACTTGCATTTTTTATTTGTTTGCATAACCTCATATCGTATTGTTTGCTTGCCAGCGGAAACGTATTTTTTAAATATTTTTCAATCTTGCAGACAATTTGGTTTCTCCTTAATCGTAGCTACCAGGAATGAAACGATAATTCTACAACCGCATATAGGTCCAATCATTTATCACTATATGACAAAATTTTATTTTACTAAAACTCTCACCATTTTCGAGATATTGATCTTTAATTTTTTTTAGAAACATGTGGCTTTCTTGAGTTTATACCTCGCCATTTCTAGAAATTGAGACATTTTGAACCCTGATTTTTTTAAATTTACTCAAAGATATTTGAGTCGTCTAAAAAAATGTTCTTTTTTATTAAAACGTTTAAAAACACTTAAATGGTATAATTATTTTAAACTTCTTTTAAAATGATTGTTTTATAGTAGTTCAATCTGCTAAAGAGATCATAGTGCGTTTCAAACATGTAGGAAAAAATGATGATAATGATTTTAAAAAAGATCTCTGCACCTGATGCAAAGCAGCTGCTTGCTTACACATACAACGAAACTATTTATTTAACGCGGCCGCCCCCGAGTCAACTTTGTTGAAAAAAAATACGATGACTCAGGCAGACAGGGGTGAGAAAATGAACATCGCATCTCTTCCTTTTATTAATAATGTTTTTTTTTATCTCTGCAATCCGTTTTTAACAAAAAACTGGTAATGATTAATTGTTAGCTTTTTATTATTGACATTTTCTCAGATTATATTGTAGCAGTATTTAGCTGGAATGTTTTTCACAGTTGGAACACAGTAAACAATTTTTTAAATTTCTGTAATATTGGTAAAGACATTTCCATTGTATACGAAAGGTCTAATACTTTTTGTACATGCTTGTATAAAGCGAAAAAAGTCTACATTCTTTCATAACCATCGTACCAGAAGCGCCATCCAAGAAGCGCTATGGTGGCGGCCATTGTAACTATCGAGTCAACGATGATTGCCGAGTTATAGAGGTAATGTCCAGTTTCGAGGCATAAATCGTTATATTAAGGGAATTTTAATATGTTATGTTAATAAATTCCTGTTTTGTCCATAGCGAAGTGGTATCGTATCGCGTGAGATATTGTATAGAAGTATATTACATAGCTAAAGAACTTGGCCTGAGCTTTTACTTACAAGCGTGTGGGTCAGTGCTCACACAAGCCGCGACGCTAGCGCCACTGCGGAACGCGTTTAAGAGGACATGTTGGGACGCGGTATGCGGCACCACCAAAGGCGTCGCTCGACGGCGCCGCGACGCGGCCGCAGGAATGCGTTGTGCGCACCTGTGGTAGCGAACACAGCGCTCAAAGGGCCGCTGCACAATGGCGGGCAGCGCACGCAAACTGCACCACCAGTCGAATTCCTAGCCCCGGCAGCAACTGTAACGTACCAAGCCACGCGCATACGATTTTCCTGTGATCTTCCTCACAAACGACACCCTTACATCACCCCTATCGCAGAACTGAATATAATGTTTAAAAACTTCGTGAATTATATTTTAAATCAGCCTTTTCCCGCAGCTGGATTACTAATATACACACTAATTTCTTAAGCCTACATCACCAAGAGCTACATCATCCTTGGCCCTTCCCTTGTGGCTCATTGAACGCAAATTCTTATTGCGTAAAGGATCTGCAGAACAAACTTTCTTAGTATGGCATGGAAACAAGCCTTAACAACTTTCCGCAGAAAGCGTGGTACGTCTGTCCATCAACCGTCATGGACGGCTCAATATTAACTACCGCTGGCCGCAACGAAGAACTATAGCCACGCCTACTGGCAGCCAGTCGACGGAGAGGGAGCCGTCGGGTATAAAAGGAGGTGCGGCACCAACGAAACATAAAAAAGAGCTGTCTCAGTATCCGACGGTCAGCCGACTAGTGCACATGTTTCCATACCCGATGAAGACGACGGAGCTAGTCGTCGAAATTTCGGGTTTTCAAAACACGACCCGGTGGTATACCCGTGAAGACTTCAATGTAAGCGTACGCCGAGAAAGATTCTGTTCCTACAAACTGTAGCTCCATTCCGCCGAATAATGCGATGACACTCGTACATTGAAATCACACATAAACATTTCGACTGCGAGAAGTAAATTACGTATTATAAATGAATAAAGTTTTTCTCAACGTTGTATATTGTTGAATGTTTCTCGGGAAACCAACCGAGTAATACTAATATTGAAACAAAAGCTCTAGGCAAACTTCAAGTCTTACGAGTACACCTGAACATGGCGACGGAGTTTTATGTCGCCGAAATATTATTTTTAATTAATAGTATTACTCGGTTGGTTTCCCGAGAAACATTAATAGAAAACTTACCTATTGTTTTTCTTCTTGACCATCTTCTCCCAACGTTAGGAGCCCCCTGCCTTTGTTAGGTTTTTAGACATTGCTTGCATGGTCCTTTATGGCCAAGTTCCCTAGTTGACGCCAAGTATTTTATGCCTACAGTACTACGTACTAATGTAGGAAGTGACGTATTGCCATCTGTCTGAGAAATTTGTAACTTTGTTCTGTGTGTGGTAAGTGTATTTTTTGTTTGTGAAATGTGTAGTATATGAGGCGGAGATTGGGTACCGTCTGGCATTCGCCTTGCTGGCTGCAGAAAATCACTGAAAACCGTAGTCAGGACGACAGGTAGGCGGGGTTGTGGACCAGTGCCCGGTCACGTTGTACCTCCCCAGCGCACTGAGCCACACTTACCTATTAATGGAAACTAATTTGTGGGCCACTCAATTTTAATTTCTCTGCTTCTTGACATCACATCAATATAGAATATATCTTGTTCTACTCTTGTGACCATGGGATGCTGGAAATTCCAACCAAAGTCTGTCTAGTTTTGCGTAAATTACTTTAAACGAACTTTTTTGTTTTTTAATTCAAAGTTTTTCGATGTCACATCAAAACGAAACATACTCTGTTATACCGGATCCCACGTAAAATTCTCAAATACCATCCCAGAGGCAAGAGAGATGTAGGGAGACCACCAAGAAGATGGATTGAAACCGTAACAGGCCACCAGGCCAGGAAGAAGAAGAAGACTCTATTATACAAGTACTTTAATCGATACCTAGTTAAAATTCGACCAGTAGTTTTTACTGAATCCCATTTATCTCATCTTCCAAACAGATAGGGATATATAAAAAAAGAATAGTTGCTTCCACCTTTGTAGCTCATTAATAGTGTCCCTAACTTATTTTTTAAAGAGAGGTCTTGTGCGTACAGAATTTTTTCCGGTTACAGTTTTCGTATGTGTGTAGATTGTTTACTTTAAGTATTCCTCAATTCACCATCTCTACATTCAGTTGGTTTCTTTTTCTTTAATTGATACCCAGTACTGTTACTAGCTTCTGCTTTTTCGGTAGATTAATAGTATTAACGGTTTCTTACACCACGTATTTCACAACTGTAGACCAGACGTCTACATCGGAATGCAACTGTGCTGATTTGCTTGCTTTAGCCGAACACTTGGAGTATTTAAAGTGAATTTTCAGTCGTTTCTTCTGTTTTGCGCATATTTTAATATGGTGTATTTACCACACAAAATTCCGAAACATTTATTAGGAAACAAGAGCTGGACAACCTCGGTACAGGTGTTGCTGAAAACTTAATTGCATTCCAGCAACGCTCGTTTTTGTACTATAGGGCATAAGATTCTCCACGTACCAAACCCACTTCGAGTAATGTCTGGGACTAGCGAAACTTACATCTTGTTCTCTAAACCGATCTTTAAAGCGAATGACCCGTATTCTGACATGTAATGAAAGTTGAAAATAAATATCTTGAGAATCTGGTTATTAAAAGTCACAAGTTATTTTTCGGGATTTACCCCTTACCTAGGTCTTTAGAGGCAGGAAAGGACTGGGGACAAGGAAGGGAAGAAATTCTGCGGTGGCATTTGAAGGAACCAATATGCTATTCGAATGGCGTGGCGCAAGAACAGAGACTTCCCTGGCTTATGATTGCAGCGACGCCTTCACAGGTGTACCGTTGCATTGTGTTATAAAAACACGATAATAGTAGAAGGAACCAACATAACAGTGTACAGACTTTACAACATTGTAGGATAAATACATATATAATCATGTATACAGAAATAATTACAACCATATGTTTATATTTATAGCAACCAATGATGATGCCTCAATCCAAAGGAGCGAATCGCGTCTGGTGAAAGAACATTAATTAAGTAAAGTTATTTTTTTTATCAGATTTCTCCATTATTCTCCTATTAACAAACTTAATTTTGTGGTCCATAAAATTAGCTTTGCGTATAACAATAAAATTTATTTATTTAAATCAATGGTTATTCAGCTTAGCAGTTAACGTTCTCAGCTCATCTGTTGGTCCACCCAGCCATTTTTGAGACAGTTATCTCATAATTCAGCTCCAGCAAAGCTTTGCTTTGATCACGTGAGCAACATTAGGATACCCCGTGATTCGAATTCCAGGATAACCAGTAAGAGGAGTCATGACAGAGGTGGAATGCGCGGACATTGGAAACTGCAAGATTTTAAACCTTTCACAGCTGTCACGTTATAGAACACAAACTTTTTGCCGAAGGTGGGGGCTATTGGCTAAGCTAGACATTGAAATGTTGCACTTGTGGATAAACGCGGCTAGAACAGCATACCCTCTCTGCTTAAAAATAAAACAATCGATCCAAGTTTGCGTAGAAAATACGAATGTATTAACATCAACCGTTAGCAGAAGATACAGCAGGCAGAATAAGCGCTGAAGAACATCCCAGACAGGGTTTGAAACGTCGGCAATTAAGGGAAAGAGTGATACAGCTGGACAAAATTGTGACAAATGGTTGTAAGGCAGTATGTATTTCCTTTATTTATTTAGATAAGAATCACCAAGGAAACATATATTCATAGGTGATTGAGTTTTATTACTACAAAGGACCGAAACAGATATTAACATGGGAACAATATGGTATGAGTCGTAGAGCTACATGATTATTCAATTCTATAAATACATCAAAAACTGATACTATTAGCTGAAGAATCCTAAAGTGTGCGTGTGCATAACGCGGCTTTCGGATTTTGATTCATATAGCAATTTGTCCGATGCTTCCCTCCAGTACTCACAAATTTCTACCATCAAGTTAATCTCATCTGCTGCTACAGAGCTGTGCAGCAAGATTTGAGAGTGGCGAGCACAAGAAAGCTGAAATCTGCAGAACTCGTCCGTAAGGTTTCTTTTTGTGTGGCCTGCGCTTGCCACCCCCGATCTGGACTGGCGCCAAAGATCGTCAACATTAAAGACACAAATCTCCCCTCTCTCAGACGAAACGTCCCGCCTATCTGTATTCTACCAACTCGGCCTATACCGGAATAAGTGACATTATATTCGCTTATCATAATCATAAATTATCAGAGCTCCAATAGTCTGCTCAGATTCTTTTTTTATTTCTGCCTTCTCCATAAAAAAACAGAAATGTTGACAATATTAGAACACATAGGGAATATTGTTTCTTCTAGCAGTAGCAATATATTTCCTTCCGGTTAATTTTTCCTAAGGTTTATGCTTTTATACAGAAATGTATTACCTTTTGTCAACTTTTTTGTTGTGTTATATTTCTTTTTCTTTTCTTTTTTGCCATGGGCATTTATGGTGCCTCGACGATGGACAACGACGTGATTAAAGCCAGAAGATCATTTTGTGCAAGGAATTCAATTAAGTTTGCCGGTACCATTATGAAGAAACCATCCCAACGTTCACCTCATTTATCTCATCACTCCCATTCACCTCATTCACCTCAATTTCATCTCATTCACTCATTCACCTCATTCACTCATTACCTCGATTCACCTCATTTACCTCGATTCATCTCTCAATTTCACCTCATTCACTTCATTACCTCATTCACCTCAGTTACCTCATTCACCTCATTCACCTCATTCCTTCATTTACCGCATTCTCCTCATTCACCTCACATCATTCACCTCATTCACTTCATTTACCTCATTCATTCAACCTCATTTACCTCATTCACTTCATTTACCTCATTCACCTCATTTACCTCATTCACCTCATTCGCCTCGTTCACCTCATTCACCTCATTCGCCTCATTCACCTCATTCACCTCATTCGCCTCAGTCACATCATTCACCTCATTCACTTCATTTACCTCATTCACCTCATTCACCTCATTTACCTCATTCACTTCATTTACCTCATTCACCTCATTTACCTCATTCACCTCATTCGCCTCATTCACCTCATTCACCTCATTCGCCTCATCACATCATTCACCTCATTCACCTCATTCACCTTGTCCAATTATGGGAAACTGTAAAAAAAAAATTATCCACCAGGTTCAGTAACTTCTTACTAATTACGAATAGGGATATTAACGTTAATTACATGTATCTCCCATACCCAACTTTTTGAGCGATTCTTCTTCCTCTTATGAACGTCTTGCCAGTGCCGAGAGTAGGTGGTTACCATGGCGGCTGTTTACCGTTCATCTGCATGACAACGTCTGGGAAGGTGCACTGCTGTGGTTTGCCGTTGCCTTCTCCAGTGCATGTTACTGTAAGAGTAGATGACTGGATAGTATGTCTGTTCAGTATAGAGTATTGTTTGAAACGAGAAATAAAAAAGGGACGGGGAAAAACCCGGTGCCGCTCCATTCCGGCCTACTGTTCCGAAAGACATCGCGGAGTCCCAAAGCATAACGTCCGCATTCGACAGACGAATTAGCACCCACAGTGTCGTATGCCCTCTCTCCATACGCACTGCGAGGAGACTTTGGCGCGCAGTGTAGTTATTAGGAACTGTGCACCTCCAACTCTCTTATCCTGACAGTCCTCGTGATGAAAATTTCTCCCGCCACTAGGACCGGAACCACCCAGCACCGTGTCAGCGTTGGACACGATCACCTCAGCCAACGGGGTGAACTCTCGGATCGATTGCATCACAATCACTTTATTCGTTGGTTAGTGGATAAAGCAACTATGCAATAAAATCCTGTCGGATGTCCAGACGTTTCGACAGCTAGCTCTGCTGTCTCATCAGGCTGGACACTCGAGAGGATTTTAATCCATCAGTACGCCGGCAAAGTCTCCACTCACAACAACAAAGCAACTATGGACGAACACCATGTCTTACATCCGCTTAGCTAGTTACCATTTTCCACTTTAAGATCAACTATGGTCTGTTGTGTCAGAGAGTATTCCAAATATTTCGCAGCCCTCAACTGTCTTTCTGTTACAGACGTCTCTACAGGTATACTTTATGAGTCAGAATATAATTCGCAGAGTAAAATATTACAGAGTAGGTTTTTCTGTTAATTAGGTTGAACGTGTCGTCGTTTACAGGTTTGATATAAGCTGTACATTTCTAATCAAATGTGTTATTCGTTTAACAGCCAACCCCGGCAGCGTAAGGTTGGCGTGATAGCTTCGCGTTTCAGGGGTCGCCGGTTCGAGTCCGGCCGAGGGCATGGATGGTATTAATTAAAATTGTGTTCGTCTTGTGTCGTCCTTACAGAAGATAGAAAATAATCACTCTGAAATGAAATGTATACATTGTAAAAGAAAACACACACATTGAGCTGGCTGTATGGCTAACATGGCCTAGTGCCATCTAAAAAATAAAATAAACAAAAATTCTTCCAACAATTGGACAATTCAAAAACCTCAGAAGTAGGTCTGTATCGTCTACAATCTAATAGCAAAAAGATACACTAACACTTGTGTTTACTGTGCTGGTGAAGGCTGTCGCGAGGAAATTGCTTGTCTGAAAGAGATGCGAAACGTCGAAAGTGTTCGAAGTGAAGAGCCTTTCAAGAACTCAAATCTT